>NAJN01001396.1:0-11579 GCA_005059845.1 Cryomyces minteri
ACTCCCTAGTAAGAGATCTATTAGGGCGCATGTAATGCGCAAGTATCTGCGGATAAACCGCTAGTAGAAGTTAGTAAAACCTAAAAACACTTAGACTCCCCTAAACGTAGTAGGCTCTAGCTATTCTTCTATAGTCTACACTCTACTCTTCTTTATAGATACTCCGTTAGCGCCTATAATAAATCTTAAGAACTCTACCTCTACTACGCTAAACTAGCACTTTGCTAAACTAGCGTATAAGTAGTTGTCCTTTAGTCTCTTTAGTACTTTAACCACGTGCTATAGGTGTTCTATTAGGTTCTCTAAATAGATAAGTATATTATCTAGAAATACTACGCATGTAATATTAATTAGGCCTATTAAACACTAATTAATGTAGGCCTAAAAGCTTACTAGCGCGTTAGCTAGCCTAAACGGCATAACCGTGTATTTGTAGTAGCCGTAGCGAGTTCAAAACGCCGTCTTCTATTTGTTACCCTTACAAATGCAAATCCAATAATATGCATCTCGGATATCTAGCTTAGTAAACACCTTTGCCCTAGATAGCCGATCTAACAGCTTACTAATTAGCGGTAGCTAATCAACGTAAAGCCGTAATTAGCCGTCCTTCTTTAGAACAAACAACATAGGCGCCCCTATAGAGCTAGTTAAATCACGAATCTAGCCCTTCTATAGGCTATCTTTAAGGTATACTTTTAAGACTTTTAACTCGTTTTCTAACATGTTATAGATTAGCTTATAAGGTAGATCTTTGCTAGTAAGTTCTATTGCGTAGTCCTTACGCCTATGCGGCGGTAAGGCCGCGGCTTTTTTAGCTAAGAATATAGCTGCAAAATTAGCGTATTTTTTTAGTAAGTTAACTGCCTAGGTAGTACCTAGTAACACCTCCGCCCTATGCGGAGGCGCCGTAGCCCGCACTAGTTACGTTAGGAAGAAGCTAAATGCTTTCTCTCTAGCTAGCATTAACCCTAGTAACGTTTAAGCGGAAACAAGCTTGTATTCTAGTCCCGTGTCCCTTATAGGTAGAAGCCGCGTCTAATACGTCTATGTGCCGCTTGCCTAGTTAATGTCTAGGTTATAAAAGTGTAGCTATAGGAGGCCTTAGACAACACGGTACCTAGTAATATCTACTATCTTAAAGGTAAGTTTACCTTCTCTACCCTTAGACTAAGAGTCTTTAACTCTTATAGTTACGCTAGTTATCCTATATATAGGGAAACTATAGCTATCTAAGGTCTATATAGGCGTTATGCGTCTATAATTGTAAAGGGTGTTATAAGATAGGCAACGAGCAATAGGCACAAGTATAGGGGGTAGCTAGTATTAAGACAAATAGCTAAAGAGTCTACGTGTGTAGGAGCCTTCCTCTAAAGGTATACTCCCTATCCTTTTAGCCGGTAGCTAGCCGAGGCTACTCTAGCCGTACTCCGGCTCTAGCCTAGCTATGCTCCGCCTATTAGGTACGTAACATAGCCTCCCCCTTTAAGAGCTCTCTTCTACAAGAGCTTAGCTTACGCCTACAACCTACAAAAACCTTATAAGGACAAAAAGGCTAAACAGGCGCTACCGTAAAACCTAAACAGGATAAAAGCGGTAGCTATTATTATAGCTTACTATTGTTATGCTATTAAACAAGGTAGTTTAACTATGTATACAATAAGACAATCTTATTATTTGTAAGTACAATGAACTAAGTTTATTATTTAGCCGGGTATTAAGTCATCTATTAACATAGTAGTAGTCCTTATAGTAAATATAACAATAGGGACCCGTAGGTATATTAGCGTTATCTTTCTTTGTGTTACTTTCTCTCCTTTAACTTCTTTATCCACGGCAATTATGTCTAAATCCATTGATTACGGCGCTAAGGAGTCTTTATCTAAGGAGATAGAGCGTAAGAATCGTTAAGAGAGTAAGTTATTATTAACCGGTAATGCCGCTTTAGCTAATATTAGAGAAGAACGTAACGCGGAGACGGGTTTTAAATCCCCTACGCGTTAGACTTAGCCTAATCTAGACGTAGAGTTAGCTCCTAGAAGTCCTATAAGCTTAGTCCGTTTAGACCTCTTACATTCTCCTAAGCTACCTAGTTGCGGCTACCCTAGGGCCGGTCTAGCCCTACCCTATACGCCTTCCGGGCCTAGGGCTAGTGTACGCCCTATAGTAATTCCCCTGTTAGTAAGTAGCTTGTTTGTAGCTATTATTTGCGTGCTAATAGTAATAGACTACTTAGTTGTCTATTACTACTTAAATTAATCTACTACGCTTAGCCGAGCTTCCGGTATGCCTTTAGGCGTAGCCCGGCCTATGTAATAGGTGGTATCCCGGCTACGTATACGTGATAACAATTAACGCAAAGATCCTAGACTACCCTAATGCCCCTAGTAAGTTGTGCGAGACTTACCGCACTAAGAAGTAGGGTTACGCTTCCTTTTTACGTGGTTACTACCGCGCTGTAAACATCCTTAACTAGCTTGTCATTGCCGTTTATAAGACAGATGTGTTAATACCCGCGGGTAAAGCGGCGTACCGCCGCCGTGCTAATTGTTTTAAGGAGTATGTAATAGCTTTAGATCGTAGTATAAAGGCCTAGGAGGCCGGCATTAAAAAGGCCGCGGTAGGTTATAGCGGGAACATAGTGGTTCTCTAGGCTGCCTAAGACGCGGAGGCTTATGTAAACTAGGATCGGTTCGCGTAGGGTTATAGCCCTATAGGGGAGAACAAGCCGGCTAATCTAGTTGTAGATAAGCGCTTAGAGGGAAGCCTAAAAACTAAAGCTTAGAGGTTCTCTAATAGCTCCCTAGCACGCTATATAGGGAAGTAGTACTATGGATTAGAGTAGTTCCTTTTGTAGGTAGTCTTTTAAAACCTTAGGGTCTTATAAAACCCTTTAGTTTCTTTAGCGTTTAGCATCTAGGGGCCCTTTAGTTATCTTCCGGGGCCCCTCCGGCTATACTCTATAGGTAGCAAATAAGAGTGCTACTTCTTCCTCTTTTTAATAGTAGGTTAGCCCCTAGCCTAGTAGCGTACTAGTACCTCTAATGCATAGACGTCTTTTAATAATACCTATTTATTATGCGCCGCTAACTATTCCTTCTAGCAAATGTAATACTATAGCTTGTTACTACTACCTTGCTAGTTTAGGGTGTTTTTAACCTTATATTCCTCCCCGTTATCTTCCTCTAGCTTAGATATAGGCCTAGGTTAGAAGCTATCTGTCTACTAGTATTGTTTAAGGAGAGAGACATTAAAAACGTCGTGTATACGCTATAAAGCGGGGAGTTACAGCTAATAGGCGTTCTTACCTATCCTTTTTACTATCTAAAAAGGGCCCTAGAACTTACTATCTAGTTTCCTACTAGGCCTCTTAGTGCGGATGTTCTTTGCGGATAGTAGGATAAAATCTTCTACCTTAAACGCCTAGTCTGTAAAAACCTGTTTCTATAGGACCTCTCTAAGGTTAGGTGCCGTAATTGTCTTATTTACTAGCACAAACCTTATAAGCTTAGAGAACTAATTAATAACAATAAGGATAGAGTCCGCTTCTCTTCCTACTAACGTATAAAAAGGCGGTAGGTCGGTGATAAAGTTAAGGCTAAAGCGCCGCTACGGCTAACGTGTAGGCGGTAGGGGGTTTAATAGCCTCTAGGGCTTATACCTATGTACCTTGTTTTGTTAATAGGCGTCGCATTGCTTAATATACTTAGCAACATCCTTTGTAAGGCCTCGCTAAGTGTATTTATATAATAGCGCCTTAATTGTCTTAGTTACACTATAGTAGCCGCTAATAGGCTTATTATGGTTTTAATAAAGGACTTTTTACCTTAGAGCCGCATCTTTAGGGATCTAAACTTTACCCTAGTACTAGAGTAATCCTTAATCGTCTATAGCCTAGCCCTTAGTAAGCTATGTCCCGGTAGTAGCTATTGCTATTTATCCCCTACGTCTAGCTATAGATGCGTCTACCTATTATATAGCGCGTATTAGGCGGACTAGAGGGTTAATAGGCGTACTTTCTACCGTTTTGCCTTCTACAGCTACAACTACTAGAGAGTAAGGGAGTAAGTGTTCTAGACCACTAGAACTCCTAGCAAGCATTCTACTTGCGTTTTAGCTACGGTCTACGGGGTGTCTAGTAGCGCTCCGGTTAAGCTCCGGTACCCCCTCTTTATAAGGAGACTCTTAGGTCTTAAGTGGTTCCCCTAGCTTTATAGAACCTAGGAGGGCAACTAAGCGGTTAGCGCTATGCGCCCGCTTATACACCCGTAGCTTCTACTATAGAGTTAGTAGCATAAGATCCGCCCCTACCTTTACGGCGGAGTACGTCTTATAGTCTAGACGTTATAATAGCGCGTTAGCTGGATTTTGCGTGCCTTTACGGTATTTAATTTCAAAATCAAAGGCACTTAGCGCTACGGCCTATTACGCTTGCTTCTATACAAGTTTCTAGGTGTTACGGAAGTATTATAGGTTATTATAATCATATAATACGCGTATAACGTACTACGCGCCCTCTAGGTAGTAGCGCTAGTATTAAAAAGAGGTATGTATTACGTATAGCTTTTTATTGTATGTCTACTAATTAACTCTAGTGGTAACAAACTTCTCTAAATAGAACGTAACGGGTTTCTAGTGCCGGTCCGTGCCTACGCTAGCTACGTCCCGGTCTACCCCCGGCTGCTTCTATAGGAGTATAGCACTAATTACGAAGTTAGAAGCATCCGTAATAACTATAATACGTAGGGTAGGGTTAAAGTAAGCTAATATAGTGTCGCTACTAAAGGCATCTTTAAGCCTTTAGAAGGAGGTGTTTGCCTCTTTATTCTAGTGCTAGGGTTTCTTAGTATCCTTTTAAAACCCTTTTAGTGGCTTATATAGGCCTAGGGCCTTCTTACTATACCCCTTAACAAACCGTTAATAGAATCCTATAAACCTAAGAAAGGTTTATACATTGCGGTACGTTAATAGGGTAGGCTACTCCTTAATTGTTATAACCCTATCTTCTTCTATAGAGGTCTTTTAAGGGGTTACAACGTAACCTAAGAACTCTACTACCTTAGTATAAAACTAGCACTTTAATAGCTTAGTATACAGCTTCTACTACTAAAGTCTATTAAGCACTAACTAGACATAGTAGACGTGCTATTCCTCCTTAGTAGAGTAGATCATAATGTTGTTAAGGTAGACCACATAAATACTATCTAATAGGCCCCCTAGGGCTCTATGTATGTAGTTTTAGAAGGTAGTAGGAGCATTTATTAGCCTAAACGGTATAACTAGATACTTAAAGTAGCCGTATTATGTACAAAAGGCCGTCTTCTACTCATTGCCCTCCTTAATACGGAGGCGGTAGTAGGCATTACGGAGGTCTAGCTTACTAAAGACTCTTACGCGAGAAAACCAATCTAGTAGCTTACTAATTAGCGGTAGTAGGTATTAGTTCTTTACCGTAATAGCGTTTAGCCTCCGGTAATCTATACATAGCTGTAGCATACCGTTACTCTTTAGTACAAAGATAATAGGCGCTCTAGCTAGCAATTAACTGTACTAAATCTAGCTTTTCTCTAGAGCTTTGTTAAGATACTTGTAAAGCACGCTAAGTTTATGCTAGGAAAGGTTATAGATAGGTAAATAGGGCGGCTAATGCTCGCCTATATTAATTGTATAATTGTAAGCGGAGTAGGGTGGTAGTACACTAGCTCCTTCTACTAAGAACACGTCTATCTAATTTTCGTATTCTTTTAGGAGCGTAGGTTCCGGAGTACCCCTAGACCCCTCCCGGCCCGCGGCCGGAGAGGTTATAGTAAGCACCTAGCCGTTATTTCTTGTATAGACCTTATCCTCTAGGAACATAGCCTAGCCTATAGCTCCCGCGTCTAGCTCGGCCTGTATAGCTTCTAGACTAGAGATTATAACCTATTTATCTACTAAGACCGGCTACCGTATAGTAGCTAATAACTAGTTAATTAGCGGGTTAGCGCGGCTAAGCTACGGTAGGCCTAAGATGACATTATATAGGATCTTTTTAGTAGTAGCGTAAAGGATCCGGCTGTAAGATTTCTCTTATATAGGGCTTATACCTTCCACGTTTTTAGAGACGTATACCGCGGCCCGTACCGCTACCGTAAAGGTTAGCGGTAAGCTATTTGCAGTTGTAGGTTAAGGGAGCCTATAGCTTTCTACTCTAGGTAGCTATAGCTCTTTAGTAATAGAGGTCTTAACAATATTGTAGTTAGACCCGCCGTTAATTAGCGTAAGGTACGACTTTTTGCTTTAGCCTTCTAGGCTAAAGGTAACCTTAATTTGCTAAGGCATCCTCTTAGGCTTAGCCCTAGTATTTTTACGCTAGAGTACTCTATATTATAGATTACCTATACTTATCACCTATATACTAGCTAAGCGCTAGGGCGGGTTAGTGCACTTACTCTAGTAGTAGCTATACTACTAGTACCTCTAGTATTTCATGTTACCCCGTTTATTACAACTTAGCTATTTAGGGTTTAGGTCTCCCCTAGAGGAGGTTTAAATGTATGTTGTAGTAGTAGTTGTCTAGTCCGCCCTTAGAGCGTAGCTAGAGCGCCCCGGGCCCCTAGGCGGAGTGCCTAAAGACGTACTTGTAGTGCGAGATTCTTAGATAGTTAGTTTGCTCTTATAAGTAGCTTACTAAGTAGCGCGCTTATTACTATCTAGGAGGGCTTCTACCTTACTAGCTTGCTTAAAGAGGTCTTCTACGCTTATGTTAACAAGGTTATTAACTCTATTTATACGTTATAGGTTAGTTTAGATCTTTTTAGGGAACTTAGTAAACTATAACTACACTCTTACTAGGTTGTTAATCCACTAAATAAAGTCTACCTCTTGTTTAAGGCCTCTAAAATAGGCACGTAGTTTGTCTATCCTCTAGTCCTTTAGGGCCGCATTAAAAAGAGCCGTTACCGTTCTAGCGTTTTATAGGGCCGGATGTGTAATATAGTTTTAGATAAGTTCCTTAACATCCTCCTAGGTGATTGCCTTGCTAAGCGTTTAGTCTAGGTCATTAAATCGTCGGTTTAGCTCTAGCACCTTGTTATAGCACGTTTGTGCAAAATAGGCGCGCGTTAGTTCGTGCTTTAGTAGTATCTCTACGAGGTAAAAGAGGTTTTCCACTCGATTAATTCACGCCTTTTTCTCTTAGGGGTACCGGTATCTAGAACGCGGTGCTCCGCGGTATTTCTTATTAGCGTAGATACTACGCTATGTTAGTCCTTACCTTGTTATTCTTCTAAATTAATAGTATCTAGCCTAGGCTTTTTCCTATTACTAACTACCGCTACTAGCCCTATAATTAAGCAGATTATCCCTATACGCTATAAGTACTCCGCTATCTCTTCTAGTAACATCTTAGTCACTAGTTAGGCTAGTAGCCGCTATAGCGTCTTAAAGGGGGTCTCTATTACCTAAGAGGGCCTAGACCTCTTCTAGTCCGCTACCGGAGAGTTATTAGTTAGGGATGTATTTAAGGACGCTTCCTCTTATATGTTAGATATCTCTTTGTCCTACGGCGTAATATTCTTAGCGTAAGGCGCGCGTACTACTTGTGTAGATTAGGATATTATTATTACTAGTTAGCTGTCTCCTTAAAAGAGTTTAGAGCTATTTAAATTGTAAGAGATGTTATAAAATAGGTAATAAGTAATAGGCACGAGTATAGGGGGTAGCTAGTATTAAGACAAATAGCTAAGGAGTCTACGTGTATAGGAGCCTTCCTCTAAAGGTATACTCCCTATCCTTTTAGCCGGTAGCTAGCCGAGGCTACTCCGGCCGTGCTCCGGTACTAGCCCGGCTATACTCCGCCTATTAGGTACGTGATAGCCCGGCTATGCTCCGCCTATTAGGTACGTAATAGCTAGCCCCCTAGGGGGGAGGTAATTGTTAGGACTAGGCCGGTTAATAATACCTACCTAGAGTTACGTGTAGAATGTCTACGGCTTTAGTACGGTAGACATACGGCTTACGTGCGCTCCGGGATATAATCCGGAGTAGGGTAGGATAGTATAGATAGGATGCCCTAACATTAAAAGGGAGGGTATTAATTAGTTTCTATAGTATAATACTATAGGCACTTAATAGCGTAGTAGGCTAACTACTACGCGCATAGAATGCGGATACAATATTCTATTACCTATATAGCTAGGCTACTAGTATAGCTGTCTTAATTAAAGCTATAAGCTACGTAGATTATTATTCTACTAAGTTGCTCTAAAGCCCTAAAGTAGCGTAACATAAACCTTATATGTCTCTAATAACATAATCTATTATTTATAATTTATATAGAAGTAGCTATTATGCCTATCCCTAGCATTTTAGCTTTAATTTAATAGTAAGAATAATAAGGTTCCGGTATTATAGGGAGTAGTTATTTTCGGGCACATTTTCGGTCGTGTAGAGTGCTCCCCGTAATAGTAACGGATATTTCGCAAACGACTGTAATTGTACACACGACATGAAAACACTACCTAATATCACAACCTTCTCTCCAATTACATAGGGGCGGCAATGGCAACGACAACAGGCGTCGAGGTGCTGGAGGGCGTCGTGCAGGACGGCTCAATGGATGTGTGAGTCTCTCCCTCAACTAAGTGATGGCCAAGTCTTTATTGACATGCGCAGCGAGGCCTGGCCTCATGTCCTCGAAGAGCTGCTCTCAATGCTCTCCAAGAACATCCACGACTTCCCCATCCCTTCGGTCCTTCTCCCAGAAGCGCCTCCGCGTGTTCATGCGCCCCGTGCATCGCCTACACCGGCCTCATCTCCACTCACGACGCGGATAGAGGAGCTAGGCGACCCAGGCGAATCGCTCAGTCAAGAGTCCCAGACTACAAACAAAGAGAACGCACCGCCGCCCGGTGATTCTTCACCACGTCCGCCTGTGCCAGTTTTCTCAAACAACCACACAGCGCCTGTCACCGCTTATCCGCAAGCTCCAGATTCTACTCTGCCTTTGCAGCTTCTTTCAACTTACCACTCCATTGTCAAAACACTCATGACCCAATTCCGAGGCGCACCCCCACATACTATTCAGCGTCTTGCAGAATTAGTCCTCCGCCCTCGCGCTCACTACCGCTTCCTCCCGCCGTACCTCAATGCACTCGATCGAGTCGTCTCTGTCTCCTCAACCACCGAGGTATTTCCTCTTCCGCAAGCGACACTCCCCTCATCAATGAACATCAGCTTCCTACAAAACGATGACATCACAGGCACAAGTACGATATCCAGCGGACTAGGCAGCGATGAGGCCCTCGGTGGTGCCCTTCTGACTCCAATACCTTGGCTGCGCCCTAAACACCAGGACGGAGAACTCAGGTCGGAGAATACGGAGACTATTGATGGGCCAAATGGTGCAGGAAGGGTCGAGACTGTGACGGTGGCGCTGAATGGTCATCCTGGCATGGCAGTTACACCCATCGGCAGCACGTCGACAGCATCCCAAAGTTCAACTACGGGTGAAACAATCTATACGCCGACTTCTTCGCAAAGCCCCACAACGAGCGCGAACCTCCATACATCGACTGTATCACCAAAGACCGAGCTTGGAGATTCCAGTCGACCGCTTGGCCAGTCAGTAGCGGAAATGAGAGCGGCTGGCGCAGTGACACAGGGTGAACTACTCAGACAAGAACAAGAGGCGGGCGTTGTGCCCGTCGCGCAGCACAGTCCTCGTCGACCGCTGTCTAGCATGACGCATGTTAGCGAGAGAAATGAGCTGGCAGAAGAGCTTCCACACGCAAGAGGACCTGAAATCATTGGAATGGAGGACACGGGCCCCCAGGAGCGAATGCTTGGGGGAGGGCTGGACATGGAGGCTGCAGTGGGAAGGTTGTATCATCCCGGACCCAAAGAAGAGCCGACAAGTTCAGAGGAAACAAAAGTCGAAATGGAAGACAAAGCGGGACATGTGGCACGCATGGCGGACCAGGAGGAAACGCAGCCTACACCCTCCCTGCAAGAAAATGCGACTACAAGCGTATCGAAAGGAGTCATGAGTAAAGCACCACAGAAGAAGGACTCAGACGGTGATATTGAGGTCACGGATGCAGACGGGAAGACGGAAGAGGACACTAGTGGCAACAACATAACGCCTGACGCCAACGACAGCACAGTCGAGTGACTAGAGTTGCAACCTCTGGAACAAGGTACCTAAGTCATCAGTGCCTACCTTCAGAATTCGGAGGACTGAGTTGTGTTGCATTCGCACCGCTTGATTATGGAGCCGGTGCATGTTTTACACCAGGAGCCAGTCTGCTTTTGGTTCACGAGATACCCCTGACAGATGTGTTGCAACTGCAACCGACTATTCAATCAAAAGCTTGCATGTCTTCAAGCCCTTGGCAGCAAAACCAATGATGCTTCCGGTGCGTACTTGTCGAGTATTGGGCGAGTACAACTGGTCAACTGATCTGCTGAATGTGGTAGCACTTTGTCCAACGACGACATAGGAACACCTCCTACTCGTCACCGCCATCGCCGTCACTGTCGTTGGCGTCGCCATCATCTTCTGCCCCGCTCTCATCTTCATCAAAACCATCCGCCACTTCTATCCGCTTTGCAACCTCCCTGTCCCACTGATTCTTCCGCTCTTCTGCTTTCCGCCCCTCCTCAATAAGGCGTGTGCGCTCCTCGCGCGCCTTCCTTTGTCCGACTACAAACGCACCAAGCGGAGTCTTCGCCCATTCAATGTCCTTCAAGAATCCCTCCACTCCCGCTCGATCATTCGGAGCGTATTCAACCTTCGCTCTCCTCTCCTCGATCCACCTACTATTTGCCTCCAGCTTCTGTAGCAACAACACGATCATAGAGTTGACCTTCCCGTTTTTATTGCCAGTGGCTTTGTTGCTCACATCCTTCAGCCAACGCTTCAGCATGACTGTGACGGGGAGTGCCAGTTCAGGTAAGGCGATTGACTTCGTCCAGAGTATGAAAAATTCTGAGAATAGCTCTTGTGTTTGTTCGCCAACGCCGGTTTGGTATACTCGTGTTCTAAGATAACTCTTCGGGGCGCGTATGCTGGTTGCAAAGTCAAGCGCTTTCAATGTGCTATTCTTTGGTGCTTTGCGCATTTCTGCAGAATTCAGGACTTCGTAGAGACTAGATGCTAAGGGAATGTACGTGTCCGTGGCGTGAGATATGCGGAGAAGGGAGCGAATGAGATGGAGACGGAGGGGAAAGTAGGTCGCGGTGGGTATGAGACGCATAGCTCCTAGTGTGGTTTGCACAACTGGATAAATCAAAGGCCGCAGCGGTGATTGCTTCCCAGCTTGAGCCTCGACGAGACCGGAGCAGTGTGTAGCCAGAACTCGTGACCAGAAGTCTAGGCTGTGCACATACTGCCAGTTGTACACTGTCTTGTAGCTCTCGTTCGAATTGTTCGTGATAGAGGAGCGGAGGTGGATCGCGAGTTGGCGTATGAGAGTGAAACCAGTCGTATAACCAATCATGGGATCCAGACCCCAGAGCTCCGCTGCGCTGTTCTTCATGAGATTAACGCCGGCTAGGGTGTGGATTGTGATGTTCCGACTCCCCTTGACTAGTCCTTGGAAAGT
>NAJN01001397.1:0-11574 GCA_005059845.1 Cryomyces minteri
GGCCCTCACCGAAGAGTAGAGCCTTCACGACGAGGTTGACGACGTGGCCAAAGCAGCGCATTCGCTGCTCAGCTACGTCGATTGGAAAGTGCTCCGCGAGGGCTTCAAGGCACGTGTCGTTGTTGCCAGCGTTATCCACCCGAAAGGCGCTTATATTATGACCAATCTCATAGTAATCAATCACCCTCCTAAGGGCTGGTGCTAGATCTTCGGCGCCGGAATGGCCTTCAAGTGTCGGAAGGCCAAGCAGCGCACGCTGTAGTCGCTTGTCTTGATCTACCCAATGGCCAACAACACCAAGGAGCATCAAGTCGTTCGGAGCTGACCACGCGTCAAACGACAAGGCGATTCGACTGCTAGCTTGCTGGAGGCTCTGCTTTACATCAACACGCCGCTCCTCAAAGGCACGAAGAATCCAAGCTTTTACGGTGTTGGCCTTTGGCCGCTTGCTGCGTGGCTAAAGGTGATGTTGTCGGCTATAGTCCAATTGACAAACTTCTGCTGCCAGCGCTCGGCAAAGAGTGGTCTGCTCTCGGCTGTAAGGTACTTGGTAATGCCGTGAGGGTTTTGTTTCGTGATGATCACGCCATGAGGACCTAGTTTGTGCGTTCTGGCTAGGTGATACGCAGTTGAGTTGGTTGAAGCTACATTGTAAGGCTCGAGAGTTACGCGCTTGTCGTGGCAATGTTGACAGATCCAGTACCTGCCGCTATAAGTACCGTCTTGTTGCAGCTTCTCAGCCTCAGCACCATGCTTGAACACCCATGAGATGCGGCTCTGGCCAACGCTTCGTTTGGTGCGTAACCGAACGCGATAGGTGCCGAACCCCTTCAATAGCGTCGAATCGACTTCAAATCCAGCACGCTCCTTTGCGGCGATTTTGACTCTACGCTGCACAGTCTGTGAATCTTCAACCTCGGCTTCTTCGGCTTCATCGGCTTCTTCGCCTAATACGATTAGTATAGGCTGTGTAGTCGGATCTGGCGATTCAGAGGCAGGTGGTGAAGCAAAGGGTAAGGTAGATTGCCTGTTTACGGACGACGCGTTCGTTCGTGCGCGCTTAGCCGCATGCGCGTTCTAAGAGCTGGATGATGATAGCAAGCCTTGTAAGGCGTTGCGGGTGCGTTTTAGTGACATCTAGTAATGAATTGGTAAATGGTTTTGACGCGTCAAAGTTGATGACCTCCTTTAGGCAATTGATCTAAGAAGGTGGAATAAGAAGCGGAAGCTTCCGCTATGCTTTAAGTGGCTCGTTTATGCTAGTCTGTAGGGGATCTACAAACGGGCCTTACACGCTCCAATCCGGCCGTATGGGCAGACCAATCGGAGGCCGCGATTACCCCCGATACCTATCCAAACACTAACCCTAAGAGAGATAAGATGAATCAAGTACACTTAGTTAGTTAAGTAAAATCAAGGCCTTATAACACCTTGCTTAACTGTTAAGAGGTCTACTCCTAAGCATAGTAGACAAAGCTATAGCAGTTATAGGGATCGATAGTACAATTCCCCAATCGAGGGCGTTTGGAAGAGATGTCCTTAGCATTGAAATCGAAGGGCCGTCGAGGCTACAACTCACCTTAATTGATCTTCTAGGCTTGATTTAGAATAAGAGCAAAGGCGTAACGAACGCTTACGTCGAATTAGTGGTCTTATTAGGCCGTTAGGCTGTTATTTTAAGGCCCTACTAACGGATAACCTGTTAACTTAAGGTTAACGCAACGGCCTAACTAATAAACAGGGCTTAGCAGGTGGTTATAACGGCCTAACTAGCCACTTTTTGCCAAGACTAGCTTGTGTAAATGTGTTATAAGTGCTATGCTATATATGGGCGGTTCTAGTCACTTAGAGGAGTGCGCTAACTGTAGTAGGCTCTTCTTCCTTATAGTCTAGTAGCTACCACGTGGTGTTACCATCTACAAGGCCGTTCTTTAGCCAGTTCTTAACGCACTAGTCGGCTTTAATAATCTCTAGTTTAAGCTAATATCGCTTATTAGTGATCATCTTCTTAGCCTAACTAAACACACGTTCGCACTTAGAGCTCATGCCTAGTATAGAGAATAGGTCGTACGCTATAGTAGCAAGGATTAGATAGACTTGTTCACCCTTCTCCTTCTACTAAGCTAGTGGTCGCTTAATATAACCTGCTGTATTAAGGTCTAGATCTTCTATAAACCGCTTAAGCTCCGTCTTTTACCTTCGTCTCTTCTTACGGTACACCTTAGTAGAGTTAAACGTGGCCGTACTAACAAAGACAGTACGCTAGTCCTCGTCGGCGTTACTACTATGCGTAGCTAGAGGTGAAATTACTAGTCCTTCTGCTACTCGAGCCTTTGCTACGTACTTAGCGAAGAGTAACTACGTGGCCTCTTTAGCTGCCTTAATGTTATTACTACCCTGTTCTTAGTCTAACCACGCTCTCTTAAAGTAGTCGTATCTATAGAAGGGATGTAGTACAAGCGCGGCTTAATAGATGCGGCTACGGTCGGTAAGGGTGTAATACTCTTTTAGCTTTAAGAAGCTAGTATTAAAGCAGTGCCTATAGTGATTAGTAAACAGATCCGGCATGGTTATCACCTTATCTACGGCCGTCTTAAGCTTCTTAAACAGGTAGTTAAACGACAATAGAACCTCCTATATAGCGCTATAAAAGCCTTCTTCTTCTAGCTTATTCGCGTTGCCTTTAACGCGCTTTGTAACGAGTGCGAAGGGCTCTAGTAGCTCTTTAAAGTAACGAAGCTCCTCCTAATCCTACTTATCTAAGAAGTCTTGTAATAGATCGTACGCGTCCTTATCTTTTAGCTTCACCTAGTCTGCGTAATAGAGCTTAATTGCGTCCTGTAGTAGAAGGGCCCTCGTGATCATGTAGTAGATGCTGTTCCACCGGATGCTACCCTCCTTCTTTAGCTTTAGATAGAAGATAAGGAGCTTCTGTGCGACAGTTTGCTGCGCGGCGTTGAACGCTTGGATACGCGTGTTTGAACGCGTGATGTATTTGACAAGGTTATGAAGGTGGCCAATAGCGCCTTGCTTACGCCACGCCTTGAAATCGCCACTATCACTAGCGTCCTTTAGGCGTTGCTCTTCTTCATTAAGGTTATATCGCGTAGCAAGGACTCTAAGGCACGTGTCGTTAGTGTCTGCGTTGTCCATCTGAAAGCTACCGAGCTTATCCTGTAAGCTATGCTCCTTGATCACTACATCTAGGTAAGGCGCTATATTGACACCTTCGTGCTTGCCGTAGATACGTGGCATAGCAAAGAGAGCGGTCTTCAAGTTGCGGTCCTTATCAATCCAGTGGCCAACAACACCAAGGAGTGATAAGTCGTTTGGAGCGCTCCAAGCGTCGAAGGAGAGATTGATCTTACTACTAGCTTGACTGATACTACGCTTGACGTCTACACGTCGATCTACGAAAGCCTTTGTGATCCATGAACGCACGCAGTTGGCCTGTGGCAGTAGCCTCTCGACAGGCGGTCCTCCGCTCAGTATCACCTTACGTAGCCAAGGGCTTGAAGCCTGTTCAAACGTGACGTCGTCATGAGTGATCCAGTTGATCAAATCAGTCTTCCAACGCTCTGCAGAGAAGGTTGAAGATGACTGCGTATCTACACTTATATCTGGCTCTTCAGGAGGGATACGACTAGTGATGCTGTCGTTACTTCCACCTCCTTGCTCAGAGCCTTGAACACTACGGACAAAGATCTTATGCGTTGCGAGGTGGATGGTAGCGTTCGACGAGCTCTTACACTGCATGATCTGGTGTTTGTATTGCTTGCTAGTGTGACACCTCTTACAGAGCCAGTACCGGCCAGTGTAGCCTTGTAATACAAGCTTCTCAAGCTCCATTCCATGCCTGAAGATCCATGAGATGTCGCTGTCGCCAGTATTGCGCTTTGTGCGCTGTCTAATGCGATACTGGCCATTGAGCTTGGTCCAGTCGATTGGGAACTCTGTGCGGTGTATAGCCTTGATAAGAGCTTCGTTCGGCGTGGAGGAAGGGTCTGTAGGCTCTGAAGAAGCTTCAGGTGACACGCGTATGATAGTAGGTGTCTGTAAAGCTCTGAAGGTGGTGGTGTTGGCGCCCATAGTAGGACGCTTTGCTGCGTTGCTGGCGGTGATAGCAGTGTCTCTTGTGACGAAGGACCGGTTCTAGCAACCTCGTCGACTCTTCCCTTGCCCTTCCTGGTGCTCCTGCGTGCTTGTGAAGATATTCAGTGGTGTTGTAGCTAAACAGCTAATCAATCTTGTGCGATGCAGCAGTGTGCACGCGACCCTAGACGAAGGAACTGCTATGAGAACTAAAGTCGGTGGCATTGAACCGAGGTTATAATGAGCCAATCAACTCGACAGATCTACAGCCGATCGACCCTGCTTCACCCCTGAGCGTGACGTGTATGTGGGGCTATATCAGGCCGTTATAACTAGCAGCCTAACCAAACGACCTGGCCGACTCTTGGACCCTATAGCAAACGGCCTGACGGCCTGCCAAGACGCAGGTCGTCAGGCCGTTGTCAAAATAGCGGCCGGCCTGTTGAGACCACTGCGTCGAATTGTTTAGGGAGATCACAGATCGATACATGTCGCAGCCTCGAACAATATGTTTAGCCGTGGTTTCTGCCACCAACGACTACGCTAACCAAGGGATTCTGACAAAGGTTAGGAAGGTCGATCCAGATGGCGAACGTACCCTCGGCATCATCACAAAACCTGACCGACTTCCCGCAGGCTCCGGCAGTGAGAGTGCTTTTCTGAACTTAGCACGCAACAACGACATCTTTTTCAAGCTGGGCTGGTATGTGCTCAAGAACCGCAGCTTTGAAGAGGGGATCAGCTCGTTTGTGGAGCGTAACGTGTCCGAGGCAACATACTTTGAAAGGTCTAATTTCAAGGGCTTAGCCAAAGATTGCGTCGGTATTTCCGACCAGGTCTTCATCCCGCACGGGGCACATCGAAAACATTCCGAGTCGAAATGGTTGTCTCATTGCCGTCAGAGATGCTTGAACCAGTGTTCGCAATCATCTCACCTTCACCTACCCGGTTACCTCACCCAAGGCCTTTCGTGGTGTTCACCCACCCCACCCAATCAGTGTTCTCAATGGAAGGAATGGAATCCATTCCACGCTAACGTAGCCCTGCAGCATCCAATAAGAGGGGCCGGAGACGAAGGAAGAAGCTGCGTCATATGACTAGAACGGTGGCGTTATACTACATATAGTAACAACTAAGCTATCAGAGCTTAGTGCGTGTTAGCGTGGAGTGATCCATTCCTCCCATTGAGAACACTGCACCCAATGATCTTCACCCGGTGAAATGGGTGAATTGGGTGAGTAGATGCTGTCTAGGGAAGCTGATGGCTTTTTGATTGATTGGGTCTTATAATACCATGACTGCACATCGTGAAACACAATAAGATCGGTGACTCATGTTCACGTGCTGGCGTGGCATTCACACGTCGCTTGATTCACACCATGCTGCAAACCTGCAAAAAATACAAATGGCACGATCTTCTTTGTCTCGAGAAACAGTCGAGCTCACATCTTAGTTCGGCTTTGTCAGTTCGCTCAATCTCTTTTTACTAGGACGGGCACAAGTTTTATTGCGCTACCATGTCAGAGCTAGTAGCCGTTTCTTCTTTGTCGTCCTCACACACTGAAGAAGATCATTCGTTTCTGCAGGACCTCGAAAGCAATTCCACTTCGCAACAGCCTTCCACAATTGGTCAGCAAGCCGACACACTAAACAATCAAGCGTCCGGACCAGGCTGGATCCTAGGCCCCCCAAGGAGACGGGAAGGTGGCAAGGAGTCGTGGGTATGGACGTACGGTATCAAGATCGTCACGCATAGAGACGGGAAAGACTGGTGGAGATGCAATCTTTGCGCTCAGAAATACAGAGCGTCCGGGACAGACAAAGCGGCAGCACACATCAAGTCGAAGCACTTTATCAATGAGAATGGGCCTGTACCACGACATAAGAGCGTGCTGAACCTACAGCGTCGCTCTGCTACCTCGGGGTCGTTGTTGCGGCAACAAATCGACGTATCGACCTTTCGCAACCTTTTGCTCAAATGGATTGTCTGCATGCATATCAGCTTTTCACAGGTCGAAAGCAAGTACTTCAGACAGATGATGACCTACGTGGATGGGTTACTAGACAACAGCACCTTCTTGCCCAAGTCCGGCAACACGATACGGGATTGGGTGCTGAAAGACTTCGGGAAGTGCAAGGAGCAGGTTCTGAAACAGTTCGCCGAGAGTGAAGGACAGATTCATCTCAGCTTTGATCTCTGGACGTCGCCGAACTCGCTAGCAATGCTAGGCGTAGTAGCACATTGGATGAACAAAGACAAGTATCTTCAGACAACACTATTAGGACTGCGACGGCTGAAGGGGACACACAGCGGGGAGAACATGAGCGCAGTGGTGTTAGAAGTTATACGGACTTTCCGAATTGAGAGCAGAATCGGATACTTCGTCTTGGACAACGCGGAAACAAATGACATCTGTCTTGAAACTCTGTCAAATCACACCGACTGACCTGTTTTGTCTGGTCAACCTTTCGGTCGCCGGCTCCGCTGCTTTGGACATATTGTTAACCTCGTTGTTAAAGCTTTCCTCTCCGGGATAGATGTAGACGTCTTCGAAGTTGAGTCCAGAAATCGACGAGACTTGGATGAAGAGGCCGCAGAACTTCAAGCTTGGCGAAGAAAGGGATCTATAGGCAAGCTACACAACATTGTAATGTTTGTCAGAAGATCGCCTCAAAGAATGGAGGAGTTTCTGAGGGTCCAGTGCAACGCTCACGCGGAAGCGAGCGACGACAGTACTGGCTCTCTTCTTTTGCAGGTAGTAGAGGACAACGCAACGCGATGGAACTCGACCTACAACATGATCTACCGGGCTTTGCAGGTCAAGGACGCTATAGACCTGTTCACTACTCGACACCTGACGAGCAAGCGAAAGGACGAGAGAACCTTGAAGGAGGACCAATTAGTCGAAGAGGATTGGGACACACTTGCTCGAATTCTTTCCCTCTTAGAACCTTTCAAGAAGTTGACGGCAAGGATGGAGGGTCGTGCAATAGAAGGAAGTAGGGGGGCGATATGGGAGACGCTTCCGTCAATGGACTATCCACTAGAGCATATCGAACAAGCGAAGCTGGAATACGAACATCTGAACAAGCATATTTACAGCTCTCTCAACAACGCCTGGTACAAGCCGAATGACTACTACAGTCTCACAGACATGTCACCCATCTACGTTGCTGGAGTCGTGCTCAACCCTCAGTACAAGTGATCTTATTTCGAGGAGAAGTGGGCACATAAGCCGGAATGGATCGGAGAGGCTCGTAGAATCTTGAGGGAATTCTGGTCAACGTACAAAGGAAAGCGGCCGACGATCGACGTGCAACGACCTTTGAGGGGAAACGACATGGATCTACTGGACGAATTTATGAGTGTTACGTCTCGGGGCCCGATATCGTCGACAGAAGACGAGTACGAAAGATACAGCTTTTCACCGCCAGAACCCCTTGTCATTAGCGTACGCGGATGGTGGAAGAACAAGAGAGATAGTGACCTTGGGGCTATGGCCTTTGACGTGCAGTCTATACCGGCCATGTCAGCGGAGTGCGAACGCGTGTTTAGCAGCGGGAAGTTGATGATATCGCCGCAGCGGAATCGTCTTCGCGAGGACACGATTGAAGCTGCGGAGTTGTTGAAAGCTTGGGAGAGTGCGGGTGTAGTGTCATGGTGATGATTGGTTGTATTCAAGGAGACTTAGTAATCTAATCACCCGGTGATCACCGGTTGATCACCCAGATCACCCACCTCACCCGGACCCCTTGGGTGAGGTGGTTTGGGTGATTGAGAACACTGGCTTGAACAGGCTACTAGTAAACAATTATGTAAACTACCTAGCAGTCAAATGAGCGATAAGAATATCAGAACCATCTACGCTGCCTCCACGATCTCCGCTAGCTGTACAACTAATTTGGCTAATCATCTCAATCAATCAATCAATCAATCTGGCAGCTACCAGAATGATTGATTGCTCCAACCATTCGAATTGCTTGATTGCGGATTGTCAATCAATTCAATTCGATCCGCCAACCTGGACTGCTTGCCGCCCACACCAATCCAGAGAGATTCGCATGGTCCCGCTATGGTGTCGTAGCGTAGCAGCTACGAATGCCGGAGAAGGTCGCAATGGTCAAAAGAGAATCAAGGCTTCGAACGGGGTCCCGCTTCCACCACGGTCACTTCGGCAACGACCCCTTTGCGGTCCTTGTAAATGTCTTGTTTCCTCGACCTCGTGATCCCATCAGCCGAGTCGTGCTCAACTACCCTTGAAATCCTGTCAGTAGTCTTGAAACTCGACATCATCTCCAAAAAGCTCCCTATTGTTTTCGGAGTCACACTCCTCCGCGTCTCGGTTTAGGAGTTTTGCAGTACTGCCGACTGAATACGGCGATACGGTCGGAAGCGAAACATTACGGCACAGAAGCATGGTCTTCGAGAAAGGATACAGTGTCGGTCTTCTCGGCGCAGGCTCCTCGTGTGCAGCTTGCCAGATGTTGGCAGTGATGTTCTTGCCTATGAGCTCGATGGCCGGAGTAAGGACCGGAAGGGAAAGGATAATTGCACTGTAGCAACTGATAGCGACGACCAACATGTTGAGCCAGTAGGGAAGTCCAAGAGCTGCCAGTCGGATACAAACCCAAGAGCCTAGGCTCCAGAAGACGAAGCCGTGGATTAGGTAGATTGTGAACGTGTGTGGGAATAGCATCATGAGATATTTTGTTGACAGCATTTTCTGTGTGAACGGACTCAGATCGACAAGGGCGTGAATCCCGACAGAGAAGATGAGGCCATCGAGTGTCGGGCTGAAATACTCTGGGTAGCCTGCGTTGGCCGTTTGTGCGATAGGAAGACCAGTGGCATAGTCAGCGTGCAGGCCGTGTTCGTTAGTGACAATGGGGATTCCTGTTAGCCCCGCGACCATGTCCAGAGTAAGGCCGCCAGCTGCAAGCACGAAGCACAGAAGTAATGACAGCCAGTGCACCCAAGCTCGATTAGAGATGCACTTTTTGTAGTTGAAGGTAATGTCCAGATCTGCAAGTATCAAACCGACCCAGAAGTAGGAGCCCCAGTTCTCAGCGTACCAGTTGTTGATGATGCAAAAGGCGTAGTAGCTGGCCCGCTTCCATGGTGTCTTGACTTCGCGGATCACAATAACGGAGAGCAAAGCTTGCCACGAACCTTGAAGCTGGACCGGGATAGTCCACAGCACATCTGTACAGTAGTTCGTTGTAATCTGAGGAGCAGCGTTTGGTATGAGATATATCAAACCCAGTATCTCGGTGAGGAATTGGCCAAAACTGGAGTAAACAGCCGCGTAAGGCCATGTGGACCAGCTTATCGAAGGCAGCGACTGAAGCGAGTTAATCACGCCCCAATCAATCAGGAAGTACTCGAGCAGGGCAGCGGCTACGATCGGAAGTAACAGACGGGGGATACGTCCAATCGTTTTCTCAGCAACATTGCGGAGATCGCCGTCGCGGAGATAGTTTGCAACGAGAAAGCGGGTCGAAATGGTTAGAAATGGTCCGATCCAAGATAGGTTCAGCAGATAAGGCGCAATGATCTTGTATGCCCACAGCTCGCTAACGTAATGCACAGGTGCGAACGGCTTGACGACCGCAGGGAGAAAAGTGAGGTAGAAGTGAATCTGAGTAACAATGATGGAAGATATGGCAATCACGCCGGCCAGGTACTCCACTCGCTTCTTCGGTGGCTGGAGACCGATCGCGGCTGTGGTAGCAGTGAGACCGCTTTTAATGGCTTTGTCAGGAGCTGCGCCTTCCTCCTGCCAAGTCTTGTCTATCTCCTCTTCAATGGGCCACGTCACTGATATGTTGCGGGCAGGGTACGCCGGCGGTGGAAAAGCCAAAGTCCCGAGATGCCTGGCGTCTTGTGCTGCACCGGGACCAGCCAATGTGGTGGTAGACGCCGTATCGGTTGGTGAACTTCCTAGGAGGTCAAACGAGTCCCGACCCTGGGCCAAATGTGTAACGGCCAAGTCCACCACGGTGTGGCTTTGTGGAAATTCAAAGAGCGTGGGCGCCTGGGAGGGTAAATCCGCATTACCTGATGGGTGCTGTCTTTCGCTCGGCTGAAGAGAGTCTGTGTTTTCAGTCCATGCTTGCTTAGTAGACACTGTATGCTTTATGGGTGTGATCCTTCTGAGGAACGTGTTCAGCAGCAAGACCAAGGTCATAGTCATGAACAGCGAAATCAGAACAATAGCGGGTACGCGAAACTGTGTCTTGGGCTTTGCTTGCTCCCACGCGAGTGTCGCTTCAGGCGAGAAGATGGAAGAGCCGCGTAGAGCCATGTCGTCTACAGCACAAGCATCAACGCCGTGACAGCGAGCGTCAAATTC
Organism: Cryomyces minteri; assembly: GCA_005059845.1. Classification (NCBI taxonomy): domain Eukaryota; kingdom Fungi; phylum Ascomycota; class Dothideomycetes; genus Cryomyces; species Cryomyces minteri. The sequence continues at coordinate 10,446 of NAJN01001397.1, forward strand.
TTCGTGTTTTGGTGTGGTCATTAAGGATGAGTTGAAAAACATTCTGACCCATCCCACATTGGCGACGGATGCAATTGCAGGGGGGCCCTGTGTTTGATAGATATCGCCGATTGACCAATGCTTTATGTAAAGTGGCGAGGGAACGGTGGGAAAGTCGCTCTCATCGCGGGCCAGGACCGTTCGAGCTCGGACACTTCCAATAGAGTAGACAACGGCGTCTTGTGTCCAGTCAACGCGGATCTCAATCCAGTCCCATGGCGACGAGGTGTGGTTTGCCAGCGACGGGTTCGAGAGAGTAGTGTAATTGACTCCCAGGTCCCGCGAAGCACCTTCATTGTGCATGAGCATGCTGACCCAGGCGTCGGTTGGCTGTTCCATGTTTTGAAGGCTCAGCTCAATTGACTGGGTGTAATTGTACTCCACGAGCATGGACAGAGCGCTCCCGCCAGCCCGTGGACCGGGCGAGCGCATGAGTGACCTGAAGGAGCCATACTGAATGTCGCGCCTCGAGGTTCGCAGACCACCGCCAACAACGAGATGGTCTTGCGTGGGAGGGGCGACAGCGAGCTCGAGCGACGGGAATGAGGACGAGTTGGAGAGGCGCACATTCGACGCGGCGGCTCCTTGACGGTATACGGCGTTCCAATCCCTCTCGTACTTGTGCTCGTAGGACTCGACGGCGAAGTCCTCGAGAGGAAGACCGCTCGACTCGTTGAAGTACACGATTGTCGACTCGGTGAACAGGTGCTGGGTGCTGGCATCGTAAAAGCCGCATGAGCAGTCCCGCGTCTGCGTTGCAGCTACACCCACGCTCAGCCACGCCGTTGCAAGACCCGGGAGAAGGACAGTCGACCATGCCGCGTGCATCCTCAGGGCGAGCGAGATCGAAAAGCTGAGTTGGAGCAAGCTCCACAGGAGCAGCATCAGAGAGAGAATATCTGTTTGCAGAGCCAACGTGCTTTGACTGTTCGTGGCCCCATGCCTGGACTCGACTATAGGGGCGTGTGGGCGGTCCGGCCAAACTACTCTTCACGCTGTATGGCACCGGCCGGGACCTAGGGGTTGGCTCTCAGCCCATTCGAAGACACTTTGGTAGCTAATGCATGTCAGAGCCCCTGACTCGATGCAG
>NAJN01001398.1:0-11569 GCA_005059845.1 Cryomyces minteri
CGCGCAACAATTTCGAATACATCAACCCCTTCGCGAACTGCGATGTCCCACCAACACTCCACGTCGCCAACGTGAAGTCCGACGACGTTGCATTCATACCCCTCAAGCAAGGCGCACTTGCCATGACACCGTACGCCTGCAAACGGCGTTTTGTCGCCCAAGAGACTCTGAACAGGCACTGGATCCGGCAGAACAACATTTCCGAGAGTGACTGGGTGCGCTTCATCATGATGACTGCCAAGGACCGCTTGGTATGGATTGAGGGCTGGAAAAGAGGGCGGGCAGGCACCAAATGGAGAGGTAGCCGCGGCTCGAACTCTACCGATGAGAGTGAGCTCGAGAACGAAGGCGACAACAACGGGCGGTTTTCTACAGCACCGGGATTTCGGGCACCTTCTTGGTCTGCTCCATCCTGGGCTGCGAGACCGACGAACATCGATACATTGTCAATTGCTGAGACGATATCTCCCGTCGAGTCGAGCCAAGAGCGAGTTCCTGTAACAAATCCCCTGCAGGACCGGCTTAGGGCTAGGGCATGGAGCGCGGATGAGATCTATCTTGAAGCGCCGCCGACATACGAAGCAGCGAGGGCGAGCATCGAGAGACATGGTTTGCCTCCGGCTTACGAGGCTGTGGCCCGAAATGGGCTGGTTCGTAGTGTCACTTTTGCATAGAGCAATGCTACACGGTTGAAGGCATGGACTGATCTTAGGAGCTTTGCAGTTGGAGGAGAAGACACGACTTATGTTCAACACCAAGGAGCGAAGGAAATGCCATGGAATTTGATCATGAAGGGAAGGATGGAGTTTACCGGCGTTTCTGATTGACATGTTGATCACTGACGGCTCGGATAGCTGAAGCGTACTTCCGCGAGTTCAAGCGCTGAACAGGAAGTGGAAATCGGGTTTAGGCCTTGTTGTGTGCTTGAGCTTTCGGAATAACGAAGGAATGTTACGGAATTACTCTGCTCCACTTTCTTCTTGTGTTACGAGGTATCCGATACGAATGACATGCGATATACTGCTAACTGACCCTTTGTTCTGAACTCCACGGAGATCCACCGTTGACATAAATCCCGCCCCGTTCGGAATATCATAGTGAGCATCTCAATTATGCAATAGCAAGGCATTGGCTCTTTCCCTAAACCATGAACTCGATATAAAGCCAATACTACGGCAGCTTTCGCAATACAATTCCAGCCCACTTTGGCTTTTCTCAATTTCACACTAATTTTCCGCTGCCTGAGACCCGACTGAGACTCGGAAAAATGGAGCGACGGAGGCGGGATTTCATTGCTTCCTCAACATGGACTCTGTTTCCAGCAGATCCGGCCATGGGGTCGTCTCTCAATCGAGAATTTTGCCAGATTCCAGGAACCGGAACGTATGTCAAAAAGCTTTCGGCAGAGCTGTGGCCGCAGACAGCCTCTTATCTACCACTTGAGTCGGCTACGTCTCTTACCTTCTCCTACTTCTACATACAACCCGTGCTTGGTTGTCAGTTCTGAGTAAAACTCAACTAATCTGCTCTTGGAGCCGAGAAACTGAAACTTCTTCAGCTGCTAGAGGTCTGTCTGCTAGACCATCTGTTGTGCGCCAGGTGCTTGATCCTTCATCAGAATTCGCTAAAAGAGATCTATATAACACGCTTGAGAGGAGTTCCCACGCGTGGCTCGGCTGCACGGTAATGCAATTAGGACGGCACCACTTTTGCGTTGGACGACCAGAGCCTGAATTGGTAGTTGTTGCACTTATCATGAAGGCGCATCGTATATCTCCTCAATGCGCCATCCCCCTGGAAAAGCTCTCGCGCATGATGTACGGTCCCACAGAGCGGTCACTACTTCTTAGAGGCACGGGTCCTCGACAATCACTTGCTCGGAAAGATACATGGCCTCCATCCTCTTTTCTACCAACGCAAAGACGCACGAGAACGCGTGGTCGATACTATCAACCGGGTGCATTCTGACACCTGCAACTATCGCATACATATGAAGTCCAAGGAGGAATGCTCCAAGGCGGTCAACAGCCTACCGCGACGTTCAAAGCTAGCGAAGAATCACGCCTATTGCAGCGCCTCTTTTTGATGTCCTATGTGCCAATTCAAATACCAGGAACGAATCGACGAAGCGTCATGCTTCAAGGTCCTAGCAGCGGCAAAAACTCGCCTTCGTTACAGCCCTCGTTGTAGACTTGCTGTATTCTTTTGCTCGAACATGGGCAATGAAGTCAGCCCTAAGGAAGAGCAGTGGAGAAACATGACCAAAATGCGAGACACTCCTTGCTACTGCGATCGGATTTACGGCATACACCACGCGATGCAGGACCGTTTCGACGGCACCGTTAAAGGACTTCCGAAGACTGGAACCTCGAGTTCGGAGCTGGATACCACGTGGACTACAACCGCAGACAGATGAGTCTCATTAGCTGGAGATGCTTAATCCATTAGGACTGCCTCTGGGACGCATTGACATCATCTCAGTTGCCCCACACGCGGTACCAACCTACAGTTGCGATGTCAACTACACTATGTTCAATGGAAGAACTAGTGTGTTTCATCTTAAATTGCCTTCACGGTAATAATCGTCACATGGTAGCCGCAACAAAGAACCTCGCTTGAGCTTTAATCATATAGTACAGAACAAAAGCAGTACACAGGAACTTTGAAGTGACACGGGACAAAGCGGGATCGAGGCAAAGACAACGGAGAGACGCCAGATGTGTGGACTAGCGAAAGATGCGGAACAAAGCCTAGAGACAAAAGACAAGAAAGTCATGACAACGTGCAGCCGAAGTAGAGACAAAGAAAGGGCGACAGTAAGCAGAACGAAAATAGACCCTGACGACCTCAAAGACCTCAAATTGAGCTTAAGAGGCTTTCTTGCCTCGTAACAGATCCTCTTTTCTTTCCATATTCTCTCTCTACCAGAAGATCACGTCAATGCACAGATCTCCCCAATCTACGTATACCGTGTCCAACCATACAGTTGTCCACTACAGTCAGGCTAGCCCTTAGAATGGCCATCACTACTCTACTCGAGGTCGTCTCAGGGCTCCTCGTCTACAAAGTCTCCTCAGGCATGACTCTTACGATCGGGTCCGGTGCCCTCATCATCAACCTTAAAGCCGGTACCGTCATTCACAACACCACTAACAACACCCTCGTGATCTCGACCGCCGAGAATTTGAAGGTCGCAGCCGCCTGCGCGACTATCAGTGAGTTCTTCCAGCTAGGCGCGCGCGGCGCGACGAAGAAGACTTCGCCGAGTGACGTCATCCATGGCACGCGATACAGGACCGCAAACGGTATCGTATTCGCTATTCTTCCCCAGACAATGGTGGAACCGGGTTGCTGGTGGAGTGTGCATGTAGACGGCGGCTTGACCATCCTGAGGACTGCTGGGGCAATGTCGGGTATGGTCGTCTCTGTCGATGTCAAGGAACTGCGCGTTAACGTGGAAGTCGATGCTGATGTCAGTTATAGCGGCATCTTGCTCAGGGAAGAAGTCGCTACAGACGCCGAACCACAGGCGAACCTCTTTCGTAGATTCTTCGAAGAGAAGCAAACCCTACGCACGCCCGATAGAGGAAATATGTAAAAGATCAGTGCAATATATGTTTTTCGTCTCGAGCTTCTTGCGGCCATAAACGGACAGCCTTGTGTACAAGAACGGACAGGGAAGACATTATTTGAGCAGATTCAACTAGAGAACTCGTGTTGCATCTCGCTGGAGATACTACTCTCCGGAGGGAGCGGCAATGTTGAAGGTCACATAAAAAATCTCCAGGTTTGGCTATGCAGGAGGGGATCCGAGGTTGACCTGAGCAGGCCAGAAGATATCTGGCCCAACCACGCCACAGATGGTGAGTAACACCAGACTCTGCGGTTGCGAGGAGGTGCGGAAGTAAGCACTCAACGTGTCAACACCAGAATCTAGGAGATCTTGCGGAGTCGCGTGTTGATTGAGAGGAGCTTCGTATAGCATGCTGACCCATGCATCTTTAAGCTGTGGGAAGTCATGCGATGCCAGTGCGTTGCCGAGATCTCTAGAATATCGCCGGCGTCTGTCTACATGTCGCCTCTCGTTGTCGTGTAGATTCCAGCGAATACTGCCGAGGTTGTTGAAAGCTGCTGCGATGCGAGCCACGGCGCTCATGTCGACGGCAGGACGACTGTCGACATTGGCTTGGAAGCGCGTCACTCGTCGTAATTTTGGTAGCTCTGCGTGAGATGTGAAACGGATGACTGAGTGATCGTAGCGATGATCGAAGTCCCGCCTTCCGTCCCTTCACTCCTCCCTGCGGGACGGTTTCGGCCGGGAAGAGCTACAGAGTGAGTACCTTTCGCTGCCGTTCCCAGGTAGAAATCATCGTTCTGTACCCCCTGCATCACAGTGTCCTCCCCTGTCTACGACACTAGTGGTTCTATATTAACTGTGAAATCGGATTCTCTCTAAATCCACTGAACTGTCTACCCAATCTAAGATTTTCCCGAACGCCCTCACGTACGGCTACACAGTCCGTGGAGACTGCAATAACTTCGGATTCGGGCAACTTACACCACCTGGGGAGGGTGGTGTTGATCTCTACAACACTGAACACGTACTAGAGTTCCAACTCATCGGGATCTTCTTTGAGGAGATGAAGGAGAGTCTGGGCAACAGTTTCCCGGATCCCGCTCCCAATTCGAACCGCATGCTCAACCTTTGCCAGTACATGGAAAATTTTTGGTCCAAGGTGCCTGCTGCGCAACAGCCGGTGATCAACGGTAGACAGCAAAATCCAATCGATGCACTCGCTAGCGTGTTTCCAGGCAGCGACAATCAGTGGAATGCTGAGCTAGTATTGTTGGAGTCTGGTATAAACGCTGCGAAGGCAGGAGTATGTATATATTTGATTTTTCCTCGAAACGGGCCACAGTTGACACTTAATAGATGTGGGGGAGGAACGCAATCAATGACGACAGTACAATGGCAGAATATCTTGGAAATGAGCCGGACAGAGCGATCAAGAATATTAAGAATGTTCTTACAGCGCTAGTATATCATCGTGATGGTCAGATATCTCAGATCCTAGTAAACCAAGCTCGAAGAGTCGAGCAGATGATGGGCGACCTAGTGAGTTGGACCTCTCACAAACTTCAAGCTCGCTATCCTAATGTCCTAGGACACGATTTATCTTCCTGCGATGAACCGACAGACGCGTGGGGCGAACTACGCACACTGGAAGCCCGTTGGCCTACAACAGTACTGGCGTCAGTGGATGCGAGGACGCGCCGATATCGCCCGAGTGAAGGCAACAACCTATATTGAGAAGTACATGAGAGCGCTTCAGGACGGGTACAACTCTCCGAGCATCCAGGAGTTCATTCGACAGCATCCTAACGATCCGGCCTCGCAGACTGGCACTGTGTTGATAAACAAGATCAACCATTTGCAGCAAACAGTTGATAACGCTCCAGCATGGACCAATCCTTTTTAAACTGTTAGCGAGGAAGACACCCTTCCATGACACCACTAAGTGCACATTCACAGGCTCGGTAGTACTGCCTAATCCGTGCCTGCCAGGAATTGGATACGGGAGAAGTCGGCATGGATTGCTGGAACAGCTTGATGGTGGTTATGTGTCAACAAGAACAGTAAAAGTCAAACAATTCCGCATATCAACGTGTCGTCTGCGCGGTGTCTGTTCGCTTCGACGACTCTGTCTTCCTTCGAGTAAGGTGCGTTCTCTGTTTCTCGCTTCGCCTGCCTTTGCCAAGTTTAGTCGTACCTCGGCTGTCGATCACCCGTTCGCATCGGATCCGGATCGATCGGGCCATGCAGATTTGGGGGACCGTCAACGCCAAAACGACATCTTCCAGCTGTCAGGCTGATCGAGCACGAGGCTCGATGCAAGCCACGTCTTGTTCTCAAGCTGAACAGCATGAATTGGGGAACGGTAGGGCTGCACTAACCCACGCTTGAACGGCACGTTTGGCGTTTCTAGACTTCCATTCCGTTTAACTATCAGGACCACCCGCAGATCCCCATCTTCTCGTCGCTTATTGGAACGTAGTCTCGCGACTAGGCGCTCAATGGCTCTATCGTGGCTTGCGTGAGCTAGACATGGCTGGCACTCTCGTGGGCCCGCTTCACCCATCGAGAACTCCGTTACTCCAGAGAGTCTGCTAAGGCTGCCTGAACGCCCAGCCCGCTATTACTATCAAGGCGAAGTCCACCGTAAGTATTAGCTGTTCGTGTTAATCTGCCAAATGCATTCCCATGTGCTTGGCTAGCCCTACATCTGGATCACGATAGTCCAGGTGCGTACCCGAAAGACTCCACATTAGTCACTGCTCCACACCGTCGTATAACTGTGTACTTTCTCCAACTGTTTGGGTTTCTATCTCAACTATCGCCTAGAGGCCTTCTCATCTGTACTGTCTTCACTGTCGGCCGTCCGTCAGTTCGGCATAACTGCACCTTTGGAAGCCCTCTAGTGACCTCTTCGCTTCTCCAACTACCGCCTGCTGGCCGTCATTAAGGGCTTATCACACGTTGCAATGGACGCCGAAAAGATACAATCCAGGGTCGCGGTCCAGCCCGTGCACGACCAGACTTATGCCGACGACGACAGTGTTCAGAATGCTCGATGGATCACCGGAGTCTTCAGACGCCTGCCTTGGATTGGTCTCGCAGCAATCTTTGCCACGATTGGCGCTGCTGCGTCCGCCTTTGCAATCTTGCGTTGCTCAAAGGACGTGCGAACAGATCACTGGGGCGTCAAAAATGTACCTGCACCCAGCCCCAACGTCCTGCTCAGTATCGTCAACAGCATTACCAACCTCGTGCTACTAGCTGCGGTCGGCCAAGGATATGCTATTGCATGGTGGCGCCGGGCTTTGGAAGGTAGCACTGTAACCGAACTGCATCGATCCTGGAGCTTTAGCAGTTCCACACTTTCGATCCTCACATCCTTGAAGTCGTTCAACACGATCGCGCTGGCCGCCCTTATGACCAAGTTAACAATCCTTGACGGTGTCCTACTCCAAAAAGCTACTTCCACCTACCTTGCCTACGATACCGATGGATGGGGTGTGGACCTGAAAGCATACATCGCCACGGAGCTCCCTCATAACTACACCGGCATCATGTATGGTGCAAATGACACAGCCAGCTTGTACACGCCGGAGTTCCTGTCCGTCATGACCGCATACCGCGCCAATGGTGGTCTAATCGACTTCAACGCAGGAAATGCAATCCCCATTAACTTCAACCACTCGGACCAGCAGTACTACGACCCTGTCAATCTTCCCCAACCTTTCGGCGTGTCGTCAGACTACTTTCAAGGCTGCAGTGGTTCGTGCTGGGGCAATGTCAACGCGGCTGGACTTTGGTGGGATTGTGCCAACGCGACGGAACCATGGGCTGCGAATGTATCCCTCAGCGCCTCGAACTCTTCCCAGGCATACCCTTTATTCTCGACAAGCTTCTCGGTGAACTGGTACGACCAGTCTGCCAATTCCACAACCATCAAAGCGCGAATAGCATACGTCAACTCCGTGGAAGGGGAGAACGGCACATGTCCCGGCGTCCTCACGACGCAAACTTGTGTGCTACGACCTGCCGTGGTCACTTATGGTGCCTGGATATCGGACGAGAACAACGTCACCGACGCGGACTCTAGTAAGGGTATCGGACTCTCTTCGAACGCAAAGGCCGGTATTAACCTCAAAGCGGTGCCAACGACCTTACACGGTCTGACCAGACCCGATCTCTACTCGTTCCCTGCGACACAGCTAGCTAACTACGCAAGCTTGGTCGAGACGCCAGGCCCTAATCGTCGCACGACGATGGGCGGCATCGAGCTTGCGCTGAACACACTGTTCGCGTCGTCCGCCTCTATTGAATGGACCGGCCCCTCTACCGGCTGGAGCCTGACGACGTCCGGGTCCACAGCGCCTTTCTACTTTAGCGCAGACTCCAGCGTCGATGTCAGTTCTCTGTGCAACTACACACTGCCCCTCGGCGTTGATCCCGCCACCACCACCATCAAGACCTCCCTCGACGAGATCCTGTTCCGCACGAGTCTGCACGCGGCCATGGACGGTCATCCCGCGACGGTGCAGCAGCTCACAGGCACGAACCAGATGGCCTACCGGCAGTACTACAAGTCCGACTACCGCTGGCTAGGCGGTGCCGTCGCGTCCATGCTCCTCGCCATCCTCGGCATCGCGCCCTCTTACTACGGCTTCTGGCAGCTGGGCCGCCGCGTCACGCTCGGGCCCTTCGAAATTGCGAGCGCGCTGCAGGCCCCTATTCTCGAGCACCCGGCTGTGGCGAGCGGGCAGGTCGACGACCTCATTGAGCACGTCGGCGACCGACGAGTGCAGTACGGACTGGTGCCCGAAGTGGAGCAGCCGAAGCTGGTGATGGCAGAGCCGGATCGCGTGGCAAGACCAGCGTACGGGCCACGGGGCCGGAGATAACGGGGTGGAGGCCAGTATTCACGAAACAAGGGGTACACAGGAGTGAGGAATTCGATATTGCCTCACATACTAGCTCATCTATGTGCATACGTCTGACTGTATCTGTGCTGTCGCCCGAAGTGCTATGGCCCTTTGTAAACGCTTACAAGCATACCTTTTCATGTCTCCTATCAATGCAAACGCTACCCGCCATATTCCCACGAACGTCGTCTTGCGGCTGTAGGTAGGACACGTGTCCCTCCTCTTGCGATCGTTGCCACAGGCAATCGAATCAGTAAGAAGTATACGGCTCGGGCGGTTGCAGGGCATCGAACCCCTCGTCTAGCCTGCACCGGCGGGCGCTCAAAGAGCGTCTCCATTGCCTGTTCTCAAAGATTGTCCATGCTCGGTCCAGCCACTAGCTTTGTAGCGCAACAGGCAGGCCTGTAGCTCGTACAGCGCGTGTGCCATCCGCAACCGCGGCACCAGCACTGCCGTCCCGGATCGCCTCTTGTTACGATCTTGTGGTGCAGCTTTCTGTTCCCGGAAGCCAGAGCGATCAGTGCCCAAGACTTGCACGTGACCTGGCTGACGGTGCGGCTGTGCGCATCGTCGATGTCTGCGAGCGTATCGGGGTACGTGTTTGCAGCATCGAGGACGTCGCCGTAGCCGAGACAACGGCGAGTGTAGATGAAGAGCTGAGACTTCTTAGACGGGCTGTATGAGTCGAGCGGCGATGATTGAGGTTCGAGATGTAATCGTCCGCTGGAGTCGATGTCGGTGTGGGCGAGCAACCACAGAAAGGCCGCGGCTTCTTCTTCCAGCCTCTCCGTCGTCTGCTGCGTCCTCAGCATGTGCTACACGTACTCGTGATCAGCCGCTTTCGAGGCGCCAGCGGGGACGCACGAGGTCCAAGCAATGGTCTCGTTCCAAAACCAGAGGTCGAAGAGTCCGTAGGAGGATCTTTCCGCGCCTAGCAGTATATAGTTCGCGGACATATGATTTCCTGGAGTTTGTGAGGTCTTGGAATAGTAAGAGACGGGGTTTCTAGATAACTCTACCTTTGTGCCAACTACCCGAGCATGCCATAGGTAGGCACCGAATGTCTTAAGCAGCTCCTCGAGGCCTGCAGCGTGCATGTTCTCCAGCTTGCTCGTCGTTCTGTGCAGGTCTCCCTGGCTACGTCGAACGCTAGCACTAAGAGAGATAATCGGGTCATAACCGAAGCTTTTGGTCAGATTCCCCTAAACACGGAGTAGCTTGAGTACGGGCAAGATGTCGCAGCCAGTATAGATGTGACACTACGAGGTATTGGGTTTGATAGTGAACTTGCTCACTGGATAATCGACAATGGCGTGTCTGACAATACAGAGGACGAGCACCCTCGCAACGACGATGAACTCGGTGAGCAAGCTTAATCAGGCCAAACGCACAAATCGTACTGTGGCAAGAGTCGTAGATAATGGTGCGGCGGCCACAGGCACAGATGCTGGTACGCCCGGCAGTCTAGCCATGGTACGAAGACCTTTCAGACATCTTCTCTTAGTTTCGGCTCTTTCTTCTTCCTGTTGGCGGGCTTTCATCTTGTCCTTGGCTTTGGGGTCTGTCACTGTGACTTTCTTCACCATCTCAAGGTTGATGCTGTGACTAGACCGAGCGGAGTTCAGCTTTGATGCACCTGACGGTGACGACACAGTCTACGGAGAGTCGGTAGCAACGACAAAGACCATGCGAGCACCACTATTGGCGTTTGTAACTCATAGTTCGGGGGCAGAGAGGGAGAGAGAACTTAGCACTGCTACGCGAAGGGAAGGGATCTAGCGATCTACGAGAGGGACTAGATTGAAGTTACGAGGTAGGAAAGGATAGGAAGGAGCGTCTGGCATGAATGATGTACGTGCATCCGGTGTCGAGTCTTTGGTGTCATTCATTCGGTATCATCCCTTTGATCAAGTGTCTTCATTACGTCGCGATAAGTTCGACGAACGACAAGCCACGAGTGCAAAAGTATACGCGGCGAACACTCGGGCTAACCATGCCAGCACGCTAACGCTATTGGTGAAGACTCTTGAGCCGCCAATCACCTCCGGGATCCGTGGAGAAGTGTAGATGTGCAGTAGTGGAGGAACTGGAACGTGGTAAGGTTAGGATAACAGCGGGCAGAGAGACAAGACTTGAAGTCGTGTGAGATGGTTTGTATGGTTGGATGAGGGAGGAGAGGGTGCGGTCGCGATGGGAAGGATGCGTTAGTGTTGTGATCAGTCAGCCGGTATAAAAAGGCGGTATCGGAAGACACGTAGAACACTTGCGAATGTTTTTGTGAAGGACTCAAACAGCGTACAACAATACATGAATTAATTCGGGTGCCCTTCTTTCAGTTCTATACTATACACACATCACACCGTATCGCTCAAGCTTTGATGCTTAGATCGAACGTCGGGCTACTCGGAGTGACCTCCAAGATCGCCGGTCCAGCAATGATAGACGAGTCCGTAAGGTTGCCATCATTGGAGGAAGTCACGAATGCGTACGACTGTCCGCTCGCCTGCATTGGCACGACCGCCTCGATCATCCAGGCCCTCATCGTGCATGGGACAGCAACAATATCCAGCCCACTGAGGAAGGTCACATACTTGGTCCCCTCCATCGCCGCCTTGGTCGAGAAGCTCACTGTCGCGCCCGGTGCCGTTGGGTTGCCGGAGTTCTCCACCAGTGCGGTGTACGCCTTGACTGGGAGAGGTATATTGTCGGCTGGGCACGACACGATGAACTGCGACGCGATGCTGTACACGGCGTTCAGGCCGAGCGGAGTCGCGAGGATGTTCGCCATGGGGATCTCGCCGACGGCGTTGCGGGTGGCGGACTGATGCAAAGCTTCTGTCACGAGGATCGCGCCGGCCGCGGTCAGGTAGGCCTTCGAGGTTATGCCGGCAGCGGCGCCGAGGTAGGCGCTGACACCAACACTAGGCGGATGTTAGCTGCTGTCTGGTTCTCTGGTGCGAGACATGCGAGGGTGTTAGAGAAAGGAAGCAGGAAGGAGGCTAACCCTTCGACAACGGAAGCGAGAGCAACGAAGGACTTGGGGTCCGTCATGGGGAACTTGTACTCGCAGGCTGCGTTG
>NAJN01001399.1:0-11553 GCA_005059845.1 Cryomyces minteri
ACTCTGTGGACAGACTACCTGTGCGCTTTCTCGAAGAGATAGTGCGAGACTCCCCAAGTCTCGCCGCCCTCGTATGCGAAAAGCTCAGCACAAGCCATGTAGAAGATCTGCCACCTGTGAAACCACGTCGTAACGTTGTTCTTGCCATACGTCTCCTCCAAATGTGGCCAGATCTCCACCTTGCTCGCATTCATCTTCGACAGCCAGTCCTCACAGGTCTTGGCATAGTGCTTCCCATTGACCCACCATTGCTGCTGCAGGTTGAGATCCTTCTGGAAGAAATGAAGCAGGTCTGTACTGGGCATCGTACCGCCCGTGAAGAAGTGCTCCGTCATCCATCCGGTCTCGAAGTCGTAGGGCATACTCTTGTGCGCGAAGATGTGCACAAACAGCTTACCTCCCGGCTTCAGTGCTCGTGCTACCTTCGCCATTAGTAGTTCGTAGTTCTTCATGTGTTCGAAGAGCTCAATGGAAACCACGCGATCGAAGCTTGAAGGCGGGAACTCGTAGTCAGAGGCAATATCGCCAGTGATCACGGTGAGATTTTTGAGGCCGAGCGAGGATGCCTTGGAGTCGATGTATTGCTTTTGTGTACGTGAATTTGAGAATGCTGTGATGCGAGAATTGGGGAAGACTTCGGCGAAGTAGAGAGCACCCGAGCCCCAACCGCAACTGGCAACCGTCATCAGTGTTTGTGGAAAGCTAGGGATTTATGTGGCGACATACCCAAGATCCAAAATGCTCTGCCCATCCTTCAGTTGTGCTTTTTGCACGTACGTCTCCAGCATAGCGACCTCCGCCTGCGCCGAAGTTTCCGAGCCCTTGGGATACAGACAACACGAGTACTTCATCCTCGGACCTAGGCAAGCGCTCAATACGCCGGTACCAACTTCGTAATGTTGCTCGTTCGCGGTGGCGGTCTCAATCGCTATCGGCCGCGTGCGTAATAGCTCAACGTACTTCATTTTGCTCTTGTAGGCCTCTTCCAGGGACGTTGTTTTGATCTCATTGATGCGTTGGGCTAGTTGCCGCCGAATGCCGATGCGGATGATGGATTGCGGAAGATAGCCACCGTCTAGGACGGACTCCAGTATCTGATCTGTTCCAGCATGAATTTTGATGTCTTCTGTAACAGTGGAGAGGAAGGAGAGTCGTACCATAATTCATGATGGATTTGTGAAACTACGGTAACGGAACTTGACGGTAATGTGATATCCTACCAAGGTGGTACTACTCAGTCCACCGGACGGAAGTATGTGTTCCAGGATATGAATTTATGCACTCACTTGACGCCAATGTGCCAGCAAGTCTTGAGCTTCTGCGCCGCAGGAATTCTTTATCTACTCGACTCTCGTCGGTTGATGGAAGTCTTCAACGTCTTTTCGCTGACTAACGAGGTGGCCAAATCCTTTTTCAAGCAAGCACTGAAGGCGAGCGACCTATTTCAACAAGACAAGTGTCCATCTCGACAGCCCGGCCCATCATTGGGGCACCTGTCTCTCCAAGTTGATGCAATCTCATGTGCAAGAATCGGGAGCGTCCTCGAAAGTCGCGGGGGAATATACAGTGAGGTTCAGAAGGTGGGAACGACCTGAAGAGCAGCAACATCCAAAGATATACTTTCTTCTCCCTCATAACTCAGCCATTGTGTGCAACATCTTGGCCTTCAGAGTTGATGCTAGTCACTTTACCTTCACCCACTGCACCAGTCTTTGTACTGCTACATGGTGAATATCATAATGTCTATTTCTTTACTACATATTCTCGAACACTGATCATTCAAGGGCCTCTGGTCGCAAGTCCTGCCTTTTATATATCCACGTCTTATTTCTCAGTGCTCGTGTGTGCATCCACCAAACGCTGCCCTCGCCATCTTAGCCTCACTCAACAGCTCTCCAGCGCTTCTCTTCGGCAGCAGGTCCGCACCCCGCAAATCCATCTTTCTGTTTTCTAATCCCTCGTCGTTCTTATCCTTCATCTTCGGTCCGTTTGCCCACCCTGCATGGCCCTCCGCGAGCAAGTTTAACCAAGCAGCGAGTCTGTACCCAGCCTTCGCAATCTGCAATTTGATCACCGGAACGCTCTTGTCATAGTAAGGCCCGTCCAATTGCGTTCCGTTGACTGCAGCCACACCGTCGGACAGCACGGTCGAGCACACGAAGGCGTTTGTGTCCCGCGCCCAGACCATAGCGCTGCCGACGGGATCCTTGATATCGATGCCCTTCAACCACCCGGCTCTCAGCTTTGTGTACTCTCCGTGCTGGATCGCAGCCGTGAGATTTGCCGCCCAGCCCTTGGCGTCCGCCAACGTGTACCCTCCAATCAGCTTCTCAGGCATGTTCGTGTCCCAGATGTGGTGGAGGTTCGTTGTTGCGTTGTCGAAAAGCACGGGGATAGTGTTGCCGCCCACGTCAATTGCTTCGTCGTGGAGCGGCTGGTGGATATCGCCAATGAAGTGGACGATCCAGCGGAGCGCATAGTTGACCTGCAGCGGCGCAAGCCGCCGAGTCTCCTGCACGCGGATGGTATAGTTGGCAATTGCAGAGACGACGCAGCCGGCGGCGCCGCAGTCGCGCGTGTAGTTCACACTGCAGGCAGCAGGCGGGTTGTCCTCGGCGTCGATGTAGTGGAATGGGGCAGAGAAGGCACCTTCGGCAGTTGAACGATAGCTATCGGCCCAATTTGCGACGTTTTCAAGATAAGCAGAGGACGTGTCGTTGAGGATTGACTGGGCCCATTTGGTGGTCGTGGGAGTTACGTAGTGAGACGCTATAAAAGCTACGGTGTCGTGGCCTAGGACTCCCCAGGCGTAGGTACTTGGGAGCGCCGCGAGGAGGCAGACGAGGGTAGTCAGAGGAAGCATGTTGGTCCGGGGTCGAGATTTAGTTTGGGAAATCGAACTGGGAACGAGTTCATATGTACATTCTGAGGGAACCCGTATAACCGCGGTGCACTCCACTACCGTATCACGATCTGGAAGAGTATAGATCTTGGAGTAACTCCGTCACTCGCTCACTTATCAACGTCGAACCTAATTATGACATGCAGCAGTCGGAGCATTCAGTGGCGCTCTCCATGCGCTAGGCCCTGGCTAGTCCCAATGCAGTGGGTCGGAAGTAGACGACAGAGCAGGGTTGGAGAAGGCGTGCAAAAGATGATTGGCAACGAATGCTTAATTGCACGATCTTGATTTTTATGGACGCTGCAACTTGCCTGTGCTCCTTCGCGACTCCAGGGCTAGCAAATCTTCAAGGATCTATGATTGGCCATAGTCACGTTGAAGCATCTAAGTGAATAGCCGCCTGTCCCGTTCTGTGTGCAACAACCTGGACTCGAGGGGTCGCGTTGGGGAGGGCGACGGCGGTGCCGATGAGGAACGCGAAGATCGTGGTGGCACGCATAACTGCTGTCGTCGATGGATGATTGGAAGAAGGTGGATTGATGTCGAGAGGTTGAAGGGATTGAGGGTATAATCTTTGTGGTCAGAAAGGGTGAAAGACCGAGGAGGTTGTTTGTGGTTGGAGAGGGAGTCGAAGACGACGGGAGACTCTTCGAGTCGATAGGGTGACAGTGTCGAGATAGAATCTCACTTTCTCCCACCTCAACGAAGGGATTTGACGGCCAAACAGGACCCTACAGTGACTTCGTACAGTAAACTCGACTGTTTGAACATCTTTTTCATCGATGTTTAACGATTTAGACGTGCTAGCGAGATGATATTCATGTAAATGCTTCATTGGGCACCTCGAGAAGCTTGACCATACAACACATGTAGATTCAATCAATGTCATGTGATGTTGTAGAGATGAACGTGATAATGCCCACGGTAGGAAGGGCGATAGCATGTTCGTCTTCCGACATACAGGTGCAATACGTGCGCTCAGGTCCACCTCATCACAGCTTGAACCGGGGCACATCGAGTCGCTATGAGAAGTGGTCAAGCAGTAGAGCAAGTACAGGAAGCTGGAACAAGCAGACACAGTTGCTTGAGTGCTTCTAAAGCCAGCCAGTGATACGCGTACTAATCACCAACACAGGCGGGATTAAGTCCCGCTAGAAGAGGCAGACGTTGATAAGCTCACCTTTATGCGCTCTCCGCCGCATGTCCCGCATGGGCAGCAACGAACTTCTTCAGTTGATCCGACTCAATGATGCTGTTTAGAGCCACGAACGCCGTACCAATATTATGCACAGCCTCCGAGATAGCCGCAATAGTATCTGCACCATCATACTCCTCGACGGCTTTTACTGCTTCGAAACGCTTCGCCCTCAAAGCTTCGATAAGGTAGGCATTGCGCGTCTGTTCCAACCCAGACTTTTCGCTTTCGCTGGCCTCGACTGTAGATGTTACAAGCTCCGCGGTGATAACCAGTGATTGATACAAGCGATCTCGTGCCTGCTTTGTCCACGCATGGAATTCTTCTTTTATGCTCTCTGTCAGTGTTGAATCTGATCCGAGAGCGGTTGAGTACACTGCGACTGACTCAGATACTACGAGAGCTTCGCGATGATACAGGAATCTTACGGTCGTGAGATCCGCTGTGATGTAGTAGACTCTTCGTCGTCGATTCGCAATGCAATGTGCTAGCGTGTGGAGATGCTATGTCGCGCGATAGCGCTTTAACGAACGTCAGCAGCCACCCGCATAACGTGCGTTATACAACCATTCAGCGTCATCGTGGCTTGAGATCGTGGAAGAAGCTTACCAGCTCGGAGTCGCTCGCGCCGAGTGGTAACCATCGTGATGTTGAAACGTTGGAGTGATATACGTGAAGGAAGGCTCAGCCATAGATAGCAAGACTGTGCATTGCACTAACGAGCTTCACAAGCTTGAAGGTGACGGGGATAGTTGATCTTCAAGAAGAACACACTAGTCATAAGATCAAGGTTAGCTATAAGATCTGACGTGCGGGAGTGGAACAGGCGTAAGCGAGTTTCACCTCAACAATAGCAGCATGCCTTATATAGCTCGAAGCCGATGGCCACATCAGCTCACCAACCCTCAGTTAAGAGGTCAGGATCAAGGACGGCCATGAATCGATCACGTGCACCACGATTCTGATCGCGCGGACACCCTCAAGGCGTCGACAGGCTACGCACGTTTGACAGTTATGGAGAGCTTTCAGTTCTTGCTTTTTGGGAGCACATTTCTTCACTCCGCCGAGAAAATTGAACAGGGAACACGAGATCGCATTGATCCCCACGAAACACAAGACGAGACTTTGAATGGACACACAGATGAGGGATCTCATACCTACCAAATCAGATTCTCTTCGCAGGGTAGGAAGCTCTTTGACATTCACTCATCAAAAAGCTGTTCCTTCGTACAAGCATTCCCTAGCTCGTTTTGCTCCTTTCACGATTCCATGCTATGCAATCGTCGAACTTGACACCGCTCCCTCCGAATATGTCTAGAGCGCTGCCGATTGTCAAATCTACTGCTCCTCTGCTCAGACGTTCTACAAGCTCGAGATCTTCAACGTTCCTCCCACCTCCTGCGTATGTTACAGGTATTGAGCACCACTGAGCGAGACTCATGACGAGTTCTGTGTCGATGCCTTGTTGGAGACCCTCGTTGTCAGCGGCATGTATAAGGAACTCGGAGCAGTACGGCTCGAGCAAGGAGATAGAGTCTATCATGCACTTAGCGACCGAATCTTTGTACACGCAACACTAAGCTGCCTACTCTGATTGAGCTCCATGTCTGTCATCGTCTGCCACTTGTTCATAGCCACGAACCAGGTGTTGCCTCTCTTTCGACAACTCAGATCAATAACAAGCTTGTTCTTATCATCACCAAGTGACTTGAGTACTGTTTTCAAGCGGTTGAGAGTGAAAGTCGCTTCCGGGAACAGATATGAGGTGACAATCACCTACTACTCTTCCATCAGCCTGATAGTACCAGGAAACAACGTCCGTGAGCATAGCAGCACCGGACCCTACCTTGTCAGCACCCCAGTTAATCCATTGTGCTGCGTTCTGATCCGTGATGCCCCCGCCAACTTGCAACCCTTGCTTCCACTCGCTGCAGGCTTCTCGTGCGGCTTCTTCGTTGCCAGGCCCCAGCATTATTACATGAGCGCCAGTAAGATCATTGTCTTTGTATAGCTTGGCGTAGTGACCTGCTGGTAGTTTCGAGACATAGTTGGTCTTCAAATCCGTGGACGTTGTCGTGAGAGTTCCACCGACAATCTGCTTGACAGACCCAGCGTGGAGATCTATGCAAGGCCTAAAGCGTGTCATCGCGACTTTGGTGAGAGTTGCGCCTGTCAAGAGATGTCGGTCAATGTTTGAAGATTAAGTCTCACGGCTCGTTGCCGAAGATTCACCGCGCTTGGCATTTATTCTGGTGGTAAACCTGAAGTCGACAGCTTCCTGCTGGAACCTACGGCAATGGCAGTTACACTGGGCAAGAGGAAGCGCGACGCATACAACCTGGGCGTCGAACGTAAGCACTCCACTGCCGACTCGGATTCAGAGGCATTACAGGCCATATTTCGACGTGCCTTCGAAGCCAAATTCGAGCCACTCGTAGGAGCTCCACCTCCCGAGCATGAGATTCCCAATGCGCTTCCGAAGCCAGAGGAGGAGGATGAAGAATCCGACTGGGAGGGTATAGAGTCAAACGACGGAGAGGTTGTGGAGGTCGTTGAGCATCCCGCGTTAGACAATCTTAGGGACCGAGCCACAAAAGAAGAGATGAAGGCATTCATGGTACATCGCACTCCAGTAATCAGTATGGCCGAGACTGGGCCTAACACTTGGCGTGCAGTCTTCTAACCCACCTCCAACGACACCAAAGACCACGTCTACTGCGAAGCAGAAACCCAAACCCATGGAGGAAGACTCGTCGGAAGCCGCCAACATCAAGAACGATCTAGCTCTCCAACGCCTCTTGAAAGAGTCACATCTTCTCGATCCATCCTCATCCTTCTCGCCATCTGGCACGAACCGCCATAAAGCTACAGATCTACGACTGCGATCCTTAGGGTCGAAGGCATCAATCATGACTCAGGAGAAGATGCCATTATCACATAGGAAAGGCATCATTGCTAAGGCTAGCGAAAAAGAAGAGAAGAGGCGACGAGAGGCCAAAGAGAACGGCATAATCTTAGAGAAGGTTGCGATGAAGAAGTCCGCTGAAGGGAAGAGAGAGCGAGGAGTTGGTGGACCAGCAGTTGGGAAGTTTAGGGGAGGCACGTTGAAGCTGACTAAGAGGGACGTGGCGAGCATTGAGGGCCCCAAAAGAGGAGGCGCCAAGGGCAAGAGGGGCGGGAGACGATGATGCCCGGGCCACGCCTGCTTAGTGACGCAGTTCGTCTCAGTCGACTTTAGCGGCCTTGAGACTGCCATAAGGGTGGATGTCTATGCTTTGCTCCGAACCTTCCTCGAAGCCTGAAGCATTCGGCTCACCGGAAGAAGACGCAACCACTCTTCCTGTTGACCCGAGGCACCATATTCACTCATTTCCATACTCAACCAGTCCCCAAAGCCTATGGACTGGCCTGGACAATCGTGCCGGAGACTGGTGGATCTCATCATCTCCTCAAAGGAACAGATTGGGGAGAAGTCATCTTCAAGTTTGCAAGCAAGGAACCATTGATGTCCATGTGATTTTATCGAACCGCGAAACCGGCTGAGAACGGTGCGACAGCGACAAGCGGCCAGGTAACGAAAGAAGACCGTCTCGACAATGCCAGAGGCCTCACCAGGGGAGACTGTAGAGCCACTGGTCTCAATCAGACTACAGACGAGAAGAAGTGGCAACTTGTTAGACTTGTTATACGCTACGTTTCTGAATGACTTGGTTTCTACTAACTAGACTCGTGAACCACGATGCATAGACAATAGGACATATCTCTTATAGATGCTCAACATCACATTCAGACCATTGTCGATCGTGCTTTCAAAAACACCCGTTCTCTGCTGTTGCGTCTGTACATCGTCGACGTCAAGCGTCACGAGAAAACCCTCAAAGGGAGTCAAATAAAGTCACCGGCGCCCAGAAGGTCATAAGGTATCTCAGCGAGAGTAGCAAGCTGTTGGAAGCTCGATCCCATTCCTAGAGGCGATCAGTGCTTTTGATTTGATCTGTTCTAACGGCCACGCGCTGAGCTGCAGAAACAACTCCTAGTCTGGCAGTATACTTTCTTCCAGTCTCGCAAGCGCCGGGTACCACGACGTCGGCCGCAACGTTCCTCAACTGGTTGCGGGACGATCAACTTGATCAAGCGTAACGCTGAAGCCCCGGACGGGAGTCCTGTCGTCGCACATGGCTGTGTGAAGTGTGATGCTCGATTCTGTGAGGCGGTGTATTGCGCGACCGTCCGCCCTAGTCCGGATGTTTCAGATGCTGGTCAAACACGGCTGGCTATTTATGTTGGCCTGCAGGCGTCTCAAAACAAGGCCCCGTGTCGCAACAGCCACACAATGCTGGTGGCAAGATGGAGTTGTTGCCCGACCGCTTGACCTGAGACCTAATCCGTACCGTAGCTTCGGCTTGCCGCTGTTACCATGCCATAAGTAGACATCGAAAGCAAGACATGCATGATCAAAGAGAGAAAAGGTGTCGTTTTAGTAGAGCAGGCCGCCCATATCACGCTTCGTACCGCGCGACCTCATCTTCGCGGTGCTCAGTACTCGTGACGCCAGCTCCATTCTCCAAGTTCATAAGCTCCTTGCTTCACTACGATCCAGACCTTGCAGCCATCATCTTCCGGCTCGCAGGTCCTGCGTCACTGACCGACTCTCCAGCCTCCAGAAGAACCTACCTCAAGAGGGATAACCGCTGCAGGAAACGGGTCAATCAGAGGGAGCTATTGCAAATATACCGTAGCAGAGCGAAACCAGGGATACGCTGCCACGTCCGCAAGTAACTGCTCCACGGCAAATCGAGTCGCGGAGAGTTGACTCGCTCAGCGCCAGCAGCAAGCGCCAGCATCTTCAGGCGCATGGCTTGACCTGGCACTCCCCTGTTGCCCAATCGGCCACCTTGACAGCCTTCGTACCTTGCCCTAGACGAAGAGAGCCGGAAGGCGGGTAATCTCCCAGGCCCCCATTCCCCCTCAGACTTGTGATCCAAAACTCACTAGACATCCCGTGGCCGGCTTCGCTTTCGTGCTGGTTCTTGCTTCAGTCCTGCGGACTTGATCATCCTTATTGTCGAGACTCATCCTAGAGGCAGGCCCTCGTATCACCATCATCCGCTTCTGTCCATAATCTGTTCGACTCGATCGCTCGACCCTCCTTTCCGCTCGCTTCGCGCTTCACGCCTCACGAATTCCACCAAGTCGGCCTGGCAGGACCTGTGCGACGACCACAACTACTTAGTCCGTATCCTTCCGGCTCCCAATTTGGAGACCACAGTTACGAATAGACCTGAAAGATAGGCTTCAAAACGACCTATACTAAGATGTACTCCTCTCACAATGGTGGAATGCCGCCTCCGCAATCTCGATCGGTTGCGCCTGAAACCTTCCTACTGGACCAGGACACACAGCAAAACTTGCCAAAAGACTCCATTGTCGCTCTGCAACAAGTCGACAACTGTGAGTTTTCCTCTTGCTTAGACTCGATGGGCGCATACCCCTCTTCTCCAAGTCCCTGACTAACAACCCTGTAGTGAAGTACTTTCTCATTTCTGCTCCTGTCGATTGGAGTCCAGACCAGTACATACGGAGGTTTCTACTACCCACTGGCGAATACGTGTCGTGTGTACTGTGGTACGTTGGGAGCAGGGACGCAGCACCAAAATGTTAACTTCTTGCTGATTTGGACGCAGGAACAATCTATTTCATATCTCCGGCACTGATATCGTCCGCTGCCTGGCCTTCCGCTTCCAAGCTTTCGGCCGACCCGTGCAGAACTCGAAGAAGTTCGAGGAGGGTGTGTTCTCGGACCTGCGCAATCTGAAATCTGGCACCGATGCGTCGTTGGAAGAACCCAAAAGCGGGTTTCTCGACTTCCTATACAAGAACAACTGCATTAGAACGCAGAAGAAGCAGAAGGTTTTCTACTGGTACAGCGTACCACATGACCGTTTGTTTCTCGATGCGCTGGAGCGGGATCTCAAGAGGGAGAAGATGGGACAGGAGGCAACAACTGCGGCGGTCAGCGAGCCGGCATTGTCGTTCGAGTTCGACTCGTCGCAATCGCTCTTTGAGCAGCTCACGAAGGCTCAGCAGACGAATTCCTCATCCTTTAACGCGAACGCGAACACTCAGGCCTTCTCACAATCAACATCGCCTGTCATGCGGGCTATCGACTCCATGCCACCCCCACAAATGGCTCCACAAGCCATGCCAACAACCATATCGGAAGAGCCGTTGCATCAGATGCCTGTGTACTCTCAACCGCCAATGGCTCCAACGTCAGCATCAATGCCAAGAAGCCGTGAACAATCTTACGCACCGATGCAATACACTCGTGACGGTATACCACTGTCGCAGGTGAATCAGCGTCACAGCTCAATACCCGCTTATATGGAGTATTCGCCGGCACCCTCTTTCGTGTCATCTCACTACGAGGATTACAGTAATCGCGGGTTATCCTACGAACCACTCACGCCTCCGCAACACTCTGTACACTACGGGGCTAAGCCATCATATATTGCAAATGAAGACACCGGCCTCTACACAGCTATTCCAGATATGAGCTTGTCCCATCACTACAACCCTTTGATCCAGCTACCTGCATCCAACGTGGTTGGGCCGCCGTTCTCCACCGTAACCCGCACGTTTCCGAGCACGAACATATACTCGGTGATTGAAGGCTCACCCTCGTACAAGCAGCGCCGTCGACGCTCGTCGCTGTCTACGAGCGTTACTGCTGCTATCAACGCGAACGGTGCAGTAACCCACACTTCCTCTATGCCGAGTGAAATTAGACGTTCCGTGTCAGCTACAGTGATGCCAGTGCTCGAGGCTGACGAGTCAGGCCACAACTCACCGGCGCCTCTTCACATCGGTTATTCATCGATACCCAGCATAGGGAACTTACGGACATCTCAAGGCACGGAACCCCTCTGGCGACCGTTGAAGACGGTTCGATTGCCCAGCCTCTTTCGCTTGCACAGACAGGGCAGTTCGCCGCTCTCACCAACGGCGACTACAACAAAGACTACCCTGAGCCATCATTACAGCACAGCGCTGTGACGCGAACAGCTCACGGCGCACAAGGGGTTTTCCGCCGGGCACGGAGTGCTACGATGATGGAATTAGGACCGTACCCACAGAAATCCCACTCGTGTCCCATACCGACGTGCGGCAGATTGTTCAAGAGGCTGGAACATTTGAAGAGGTAAGCGCGCATTTTCCCCGGTTGCCGACATCTTGTTTCTGCAGTCGCTGAGCCTTCCACACACGTGCGCACGCATACGCAAGAAAGACCGTACGTGTGCCAGCTCTGCAGCAAAGCGTTCTCCCGATCCGACAATCTTGCTCAACACCGTCGAACGCATGAAGCTCAGGCGGATGGTGAGATTCTTGGCCCTTCCAGTGAGGAGGACGAGATGGACAACGAAGAGGAGCAACTGGGACTCGTCGAAGAAGAGTT
>NAJN01000014.1:0-61086 GCA_005059845.1 Cryomyces minteri
CAACCATGCGACGACGGAACCCACTTGCGGAGCGGCCCAAGGTAGTGGATCGGGAGAAGTACAAATTCTATTTCACGCGGCAAGGCGTACCAATAGGCTCGCTCCCCCAACCCAATAAATTCGCTCATCTGACATGGTTACGGAAGGGTCCAAGACTGCAGGTATGCGACGAAACAAAGCTACGAGGTTAGTGGCGATCGGGCTAATTGCAAGTCATTGGCTGCGTTGTTGCAACTCAGCTTCTCTCTGTAAGCTACATTCTAAGTACCTCTGGCGATGACAAGACCCAGAGTGCAGACGCGTCCATCGAAGCCACTGGCGCGGGTGGATGTACGCTCGGTACTGTATCTCCTTCAGCCAAAACGCCACAGGCTCAACTTGGCCGGAAGCTAGCATGTTGTTGACGCTTTTGGCCTCGCCAAGATGCAGGACTTTGAAAGGGGAAGCTATACCCAATGGAAAGATCGAACGTTTCACGGTCCTACCCATCCCGGCAATAGCTCTGTGCACATTGTTGCGAGGCTGCAAGGAACACGTAGCACGAGTCCATTTGAGGTGCTCCGTAACCTCGCTGCTTGGCAGTCGCGGGTCTTCAATCGAGCACTGCAGAAAAAGCTTTCGCAAAAAGCAGGTTTCCAACGTGATCCAGCTCTCCCTCGTCAGCGCAGCTTCTGTGTCCTCCATACCGCTGACGTCGACGTGGAACAATGCGCGGGCGTTGATGTCCGCCAGCGCGCGTTCACTTGGAAACACCATGACATATGCGTCGGATGGCTGTTTCAGTAGTCTCCTTCAACGAGAGAGATGTACCGACGAGTTCCAAGAAACAGCATAGATCAGTCGTCCGCTCCAGTAGCTTCCGCGACAGTTCCGACCACCCGGTACCGACCTGTCACCGTCCAAGAGTCTTCCAGAAGATCCCCCAGAGTGGTAACCTAGGGGGACTGACCCTAGTGCGTGAGGTTCACCCGCTTCCACCTTCTGACGGAGCAGAGGACCTTCCTTGTGTCTGGTCAGTCGATGTTACGAACAAAGTACGGACGCACGGACCTCGGTACGGACCGTGGCTGTCAGCACTGCCGTCAGGCACCACGGCCGGACAGGCGCACTCCCACCTTAGCCCTCCTCGTGTCAAGAACCTACTTTCGGCGCACAAAGCCCGAGTGCGCAGATGACGACTTGACTGCATTCCGTCGACTCCAAGGTGACGCTACGGTAGCTGGCTACGGCGATTTCCCGGTAGGCGCCGACAGAGTTCTGGTCGAGCGGCTCCGGAGACATGGCTTTGGGCCTCTGGAGATTGCTGGCACATCACACATCGTGGCCGCATCGCGTCCGCGGTGCTCCGAGAGTAGTCATAGGCACGCCACATACAGGCAAGGCCAAGTGAGGGATGCTTGTCCGCCTCCCTTGGCGCTCTCGTGCATTACGCGATCGCTGCAGACGCCTGCGCGGGCATTGTGTTGACCGCTGCCATGTTGTTTCGCACGCTGCGTAAGTTGTGAAAAGTGGCCGGGACAGCTCATGCACGACTCAGCCCACGGCGCGGGGCCGCGCATCACCGAACGCTGGGGATGGAAGGGTGCGAGGTCGCAAGGAGCGAGAAACTCGTTGACGTCGAGGTCCACTCTCACGCCATGCTAACGTGCCAGGTCAGACGTCGACGAAGCCGCATCTGTCGTGCAACGTCAGTGTCGCAGCCACAAAGTCCCATGCCAAGTCCTTCCGGTCAAGCCCGCGACCTACTGCCCACCACCCGCTCCGCCTCCTCCTCCTCCTCTTCCTCCTCCTCCTCCCAGTTCTTCGGGTCTCCCGACCTTGAGGCACTCCTACGCTGCGGGGGCGCTATCGCAGAAGAACACCTCACATCCTCTCGATGCTCTGCCGCACGCGTGACAGATTACCAATCATACAGGGTGTCTCAGGACGGCACCAAGAATTCGAAGGAAAACGTTTATGGAAAGAAGGTGTCGACTCGACAAACACTTGTGCTTGTTGCCACCCGGGTCCGATCAGTCCAGGCTTGTTATCCGTCGGTGGGGCGGAGCACTATACATCAAGAAATTTCTCCGTCGGTGGACCGGAGTCCTATACATTGAGAATCTTCTCCGTCGTGAGCTTTAGTCGCCAAGGTCACTTACGAACGTCCCGGTCGTGTTCCAAAAGGAGTTCCATATCCCGAAGTCGGACTGCATTACTCGTAGGGTGTTGTTGTCTCACCGTAAGATATGGACCAACACATGCACCTCCTTCTGAAAGAAAGCAAGACTCGATTTTTCAACATCAAGCTCGCAGCAGCTAAGGCTTCTTTAGTGCTTATGGCAGATGTTCTCTGCAATAATGATAAATGGCACGCATTTCCCAACAACAGGCGCAGTATGTTCTGGTTCGAGAGCCAAAGTGTTGAGTGGTGTAAAAACTCTTTGGCTCACCAGTTACTGTCGAGGGTCGCGAATACATCGGTCCACCCTAACGATGCTCAGCAGACCGTCACAGGAGCATGTATCGTACGGCTCTGATTAGGAACCTACATAAAGTACGCATCGAGGCTCAGAGTGCGTGATGTTCTTGGGGCGAACTTCTGTGGCATCTTGCCCGACAACGAGGAAGTGAGGCAGGCGAAGAGGGATGCTGCATGTCTTTGCCATTTTTGGATCCTGTCTCTTGTTGCACAATGATCATTCAGTCGAACCGACACCATAGTTAGATTGGTCGTTGAACCCCCTGAGGCTCCACATTTACGACCACGAGGTTGCGGTGGTTCGACTAACCGTTGCACAGCTGAGACTCGAGACTCAAGACTCAAGACCCGGACTTGGTGTCACCTAGGGATGTATACCTACCACCGTGGTGTTCCGCTTGATGTCATTTGAACGTTGTTGGTGAAGATCATGGGTACTCCATCTCAATCATTCTCATGGGCAAAGCACAGGTTTCATGTTACAGTTACCTCTTAAGGTGTATTGTACCGACCAAGATCTTGTACTACGACAATAATGCATTGTCTTGTGGATATCGACCAGATTGTTTAACACTGCTCCAGTCCATCCTGGTATCTTCGAGAAGGAGCCAACCCGCAGGTCAAACGTAGGTAGTTCGCCATGTCGTCTACGAGACACTGCTTGGCTTTCCAAGTCAGCGACTGACATACAATGCAGAGGCCATGAGCTAACTTCATCCTCCAATATACTGCCGGCACCACCCTCGGGGCCCAAGTAGACTCGATGCATAGGCAGAGAGTCGAGGCTGGCAGAAACAGACGGCAATACATGCTCTCCTTCTCGTACCGGTTCTGCGTTTGTTCAATCGACCCGAGAATCCTAAAGCATTGTCGGGTGTGTTCCGCAGACTCCCGTGGCAAATTCGATGACCTGGCAGTCCAATGGATGATGCGGTCGCGAGGCTGAGTGATGCTAACTGGGATAGTGGTAGATTCAATTGCGTTGCCGGAGGACTTTCAAAGAGTGTTCAGCAAACGATCTCCTCTGAAGAAAAGAACACGGTCAGGAACAAGAACATGAAGGGCCGTAATGAAGCAGGGAGGCCTGGGTTAGAGTTGGTTCAGGCTTCCTATGGACCTTACCCCTACCAAGGCTCCCACAACTCGCTACCATAGCCAGGAGAAGTTACGCTTACCACGAGTAAACGTCAGCTCTTTCAACATGGAGCGAGCTTCTCTCCTCCCCAAGAATTTGTTTGCTCAATTCAGCTGGCGCCGTGACCTACCATTCACCGACGTCTGTGCTAACCTACAACGACCAATCGAGTAATAACGAATGCATTTGGGAGGAAGGAGGCCCGCTTCCCAAGTACACTAGAGCGAAGTCAGGCACCCTACCTGCCTGAATCAAACTGGATTTGTCAGTCTCCTGCACGGACTCGAGGAATACAACGCCTCGCAGCCAGGCTGATGGCGTTGTGTCGCCCTCCTACGTGAAATCCAAATGCCGGCGCTCCTCTTGTTTGCCGGTGTCAGGTTCTAGGGGTCAGCTGAGTGGAAGGCGCCTGCCGTTTTCGCTGTGCCGCGATGTTCCACTATGCGTGCTTGCATATCGAGGCTCTCCTCGTAGACGATGCTGTCGTAACTTCCCCAGAAAACTGCTTCTCATCAACTACCGGAAATGGTCCTCTGGTCTTATCGCAACAGCGCTGCGAGAGTTCCCCGAACTTTCCCTCAAACTCTGTAACATGACACGCGGGTACGTCTTCACGCCCAGCAACGCAGCGTAGGTCAATCAGATGTGTTGACGGAAGTCCGCCAAGTCATGAACTGGCTGTCCGAACATACATATACAGCTGAAGAGACGCGTCGTCTGCTCCACCGTGGCAGCAGTTGAACGCTACTAAGGGTATCACCAAACCAGTACTTCCTCTCCACCGTTCCAGAAGATGCCGAGCCTGGATCCTCGTTCGACAAGGGTTACGAAGCACCCATGGCCCGACAATCAGAACGTATCCCGACAACGGCAGAAGGGCAAGGCGTTCTCCATCTTACGGAGCACGACGTTAACCAATATGGACACCAATACACTGCTGCGACTCTCCAAACGCGAACGCCTGTCATGCGTGTAATCCATACATAGCCGCTGGCCCCTATACATGCTCGTGTCCACACCAACCAAGCTGCACGGTCGTATGCTCCCGCCGCAACAGGTCTCGTCAAAGGACGCGAATACGGCGAAATTTGGACACGATTCTGGAGTCGAGTAGACAAAGCGCCTTGCCTTGTAGCCTCTCGAGATCCGTAGAGCCGCTTCGGAACAGAAACGAGCTGTCTAGATCTACAGTATAGCCGCCAATCTGATGGCTAGAGGGGCTCACACAAATACAGGAGTCACTTGCTCGACCTTTCTAGTGCAGAACACTATGGTTTAGAGTAGCACTAAATTACACGGTCTTGGGTGGTGCTTTCTTGTACATTTCACCTCTTCCTCGACTTGCGATGATTGATCTTCCCAGGATACAGCTTTCTGACAGCGGCTCCAGCCTCAAGCTCTCAAGGGCAACACACTACGAGCACTCCACCACTCCTTCTACACGCCAGGAAGTTTGTCCTCGCTCGAGCGGAATGCAAATCGCCCCCTGAAATAGGGTTCCTGATCCGGACTCGATGCATCTTGGGCTCCCATTTGTGACGACTTGCAATGTACAGCGGTCCTACAGCGTCTAGCGACCGCGGCTTTTCCAGCGGCTTTCAAATCAACAGCGGCCCAAAAGTCACCCACGCACTGAACGTACAATCGAAGAAACGTGTATGTTACAGCAGTCCGCGTGCACTACTACGCCGTCCTGAATCTATTGGCAGTCGCCGTATTATAGCATCAAAGCACCGCAGCAGCATAGCAGCATTACACCCCTCATCACGACACGCATGACCATCACATCACCGCCACACGCACGTCAACCCTCTCAGAAGCAGTCCGCCAATCCTTCCACCCCAGCCTCTCATCCATCCTCCATCCTCCATCTCCCACCTCCCACCCCTTACCCTCGCCCTTCCTCCCCAGACCCCCAGGATCCCACACCACACCTCACGACATCCCTCCGTCCCACCCGACCCCTCCCCAGCCCTCCGCGCTGCAGGCAGGTCGAGAGGCAGCACGACGAGACGTCTTCGCGCAAGGGACGCAATGCGGAGATGCAAGTGGCCGCAGTGAAAACGCGCGTTCGCTGTCGTGTGCATGTTGCACGTGCACTGCCAGCCAGGTAAGGGGGGGGGGGTGCAGAAGGCGCCCAAGAGGCTTCCACTGGAGAGTAGGAGCAGGACGGGGAGTCTTCTGGTCCCAGGTTGGCTTGGTTATGCGGTGTGCATGGGCAGCATGGATGTTCTTTGTCCTGGGGCGAGACAAGGGAGAGGTGGCGCGGCAGTCGGTGTGGACGCTGCAGGAAACCCAGATATGCATCGGTATACATACTTCATAGCCAGCCAAAAACAAAAAAACGAAAGCTCCTTCTCCTTCACATGCATTTCCTTTGCACAGTCCGCGCGACTCCCTCTATTGGAGTGTAGTCGAAGGACGGAGGTATGTATGTGGTACATGTATATGTGCATGTGGATGGAACTCATGTGCGTGATATCCCTCCCCCCCTTTAGATCTGCGAACACCACTTCGCCATCGCCCCTACCACCGCCCCTTTGCACGACGCCCCGATCTCTTCCAAACTGACGTCGACCCTGCACATCGCCATCGCCATCCCCCCACCTGCACCCGCACCGCCCATCCCCCCACCACCCCTCCCCTCCGCGACTGGCACGACGAGGCCCCACAAGCCCAGCCGCTCCCACGCCTTCGCGGCGACCTCCTTGCCCCACAGCCTGCCGCCGGCCACGCCGCCGACGGCCGCGGCGCCGGACGCGGACGCCTGCACGCGGCCGCGGCTGACGAGCGAGGCGTAGTGCTGGTAGGCGAGGCCGAAGTTGGTCAGGCCGGCGCTGGCGTCGATGATGTCGAGGCGGGCGGCGGCGATGAGGAGGGCGAGCTCGAGGTGCGAGAGGTGCGGGAGGAGAGCGAGGGAGGAGTCCGCGGGGAGGAGGGTCGCGAGGGAAGCGGGGTGGGCGAGGTGCTGGGAGAGGTGGGTGGTCAGGGACGAGGGGACGGGAGGGGAGGAGGGAAGGGTGGCGAGGAGGGGGAGGAAGAGGGTGAGGACGTCGGGAATGGACTTGCTCTTATGGTAGATGGAGCGCAAGTGCGCTATCAGTGGCGATGTGACAGTGGAGGCGAAGAGGTCGTCAATAGCCGAGTTCCAGGTCGTCAGAGCGCTGCTCCATGCAGCTGCTTCCGCGCTCAGCTCCTTGGGCTGCACCAGCAACGCGGCTTTGCAGATCTCCTGGAAGGTGGCAAAGCTCTTCGGCGACGGGACGTGCACGTATCGATGGCTGAACCGGCTCTTGACGCGCTTCTCCATGCTCTCCGCCACGTCGAACCGAGTCGTCAGACCCAGTACAGCGATCGGGGCGCCGTTGGACTGCGCGTTGTCGAAGAGGTTGTAGAGGAGCGTCTGGCGGGGGTGGGCGGCGAAGAGGTCAAATTCGTCAAGAACGAAGACGACGGATTGCGAGACCAGCTCTGATCCGTCGGTCGACCTGTGGGACAGCAGAGCTAGCAGTGTGGCCAGAGTGTCGGCGTAGTTTTTCCCGAGCGTGTCGTCGTCGACCGACATCTCCCGGCGCAGCTGTCGCCAAATCTCGCGCAGGGCGAGCTTGTCGTCCGTGTGGATGGAGCCGTGCAGTCTGATGACGTGGAAGTCACTGTCGTGAGAGTTTGAGAGTTCCGTGATGGCTTTGTTCACTAACGCGCTCTTGCCGCTGCCTCGCGCCCCGATAACGAGCATTGAGTTGCCTTCGCCAGCTGCGACGGTCTGCTGAAGAAGGCTGTTGACTTCGTTGTACTCCTTGTCAAGTCCTGTGAGCGGTATTGGCCGCCTTCCTGTCAACCTCTCGAGGAGAATGGTCTTTATCATAGCGAACGCCTCGTCTTCGCTTGCTCGGTTTTGCACTGGTGTGTCGAGCTTCATGTGCTCTTCAAGGCTTGAAACTTCAACCTCATCGCTCGCTATGGAACGTGTATCGTTGTCTTGCCGCCGCGACCGTGCCTTGGCCGAAGCAGGTGTAGACGTCTTTGGTTTCGACTCGTTATTCGTGGTCTTCTCCGCAGCCTGCGCCTTCTTCCGCGGAGTGTCCATATTGCCCAACCTCCGCCCAAGTTCTTCCAGCGCCCTGAACCCCGTTTCATGCGTCTTTTTTGTCTTTGCTTGTGGAACTGTCGCCGCAACAGCGCTTGTATGCGCGGCCTCCTGCACCTTGCGTGACTGTCGTCGTGATCTGGTACTCGAGCGCACAGTCGAAGAAGGAGCGAGTTCGTCTGGTTCGTCACCATGTGGAGTGTTGGCGACATCATCGCTCTTCACAAACGCATCCTTAGGTTTGGGCGTCTTGGCTTCTTAAGACACCTCCGCAAGGCATTCACGGAGCTTCTTTGCAGGTGTCATTGCCGTGTATGCTCTCTCAATGTCGTCGTACGGGTCCGGCTCGTCTCTGCTGTCCTCGAGTTTGTGCTTCCTTGAATTGGTGCCGTTATGAAGCGGCGACTCTGTAAGGGGTTTCGTGCCATTCGTACCGGCTCCAACAATGCCATTTGGAGTTCTAGCAGCGTCGGTAAGTGCTGTATGCAAAGAACCGCTCCTCGTTGGGCGCTTTAGGATGCCGGTAGTGGCAGATAATGGGGTTCGAGGGGACTCGAGTTTCCTCCTCTTTGGTGGGTTGGGAGAGTCGATCATGGTGCAACTGTTCGCCGAAGGTGCAATGTGATTCTCGTTCAGTGCATCTCAAGCCAACAAGCTTCGCCGCGGAATACGATCCACTCAATGGGATGGTTCTGTGGTCTGACCGCGATCCGACGAGTATGTAGTGAATCGGAAAGCGGGAGTGGAAGTCGCGAAGCACGCGTTCGCGTCAAAATTGGACCAGGGTCTGGCAACGTCTTGACGCTTGATATATATGACACCTCATCGCTGTATTCGTATCTCAAGTCCGACAGCGCCTTCTATGGCTTGCAAATCATACAATGTGCTTGTCTTTGCTCTATGTCTCCAATAACACCCATGCGTTCTCTACCGTCTATACCCGTCAAGCATCTCCAGGCTCTTCCTTGATGACAACAACTCCATCACCTTGTTCTCCCTCTCCACCGCCACCATCGTCTACAACGACAACGACACCCTTCTCCCTTTTGACCTCTACGACCTCTACTACTCTCCCCCTCGCCGGCCTGACCTCCTCAGCAACGACAACCGTCTCAATACCCGCGGGTGCAACCTCGTCCTCTCCCCACGGCAAGGCGTCGACGTCGATTTCCAGATTCAACAGCGTCTTCAGAATGACTTCCGCGCCCGCCTTGCTCATGACCTGGTTCGCGTACTTGCACCTCTCGCTGCAGCAGCACTCGAGACAGCCCTCATGGCAGTGACAACGCTCGACGCGCTTGCACGCCTGGGCGAGTAAGATGTCGATGAACTCGAAGGCCTTGGTGCTGATGCCGGACCCGCCGGCGCCGCCTTGGGCGTCGTAGAAGGTCAGGCGCGCGGGCCGCTTGCGCGCCGTTTCCTTCTTGGCGAATTCTTTGATGGCGATCTTGCACTCCGTGTGCACGTCGCCGGGCATGCTGATAACGAAGTTGGGCATCAGGCTTAGGATGGCGTGCTCGGCGGCGTGGATGGCGCCTGCAACATTGAGGCGGTGGGAGTTCAGGATCTCGATGGCGGACTTGGGCACGTCGAGCCACATGCCTTTGCTGAAGATGATGATAGGCGGGTGTTCTACCTCCACAGCGTCAAGGATCCTGCGTCTCTTGTCTATTTTGAAGAATCCGAATACCACTTGATGCACCTTGATTGTACCAAAGAACGCCCGGGACAGCGAGTCCGGTATGCGACGGATGGCTTCTGTTTCTATAGGGTCAATGTCGGTGTAGTCACGCGACTGCGTTGTCCAATCCACTCTGACGAACTCGACCTTTGCGATCATGCGTTCCTGCGAGAATTCTCTGACTAAGTAGCTGTTTCCTTGGTGAAGGAAGATGGCACCTTCATAGATGCTGTAGAAGGCACGGGAGGCTTCGAGCTCTTCGAGCACGATGTCGCGGCCGTTCGTTATGTCGACAATGGCAAAGTGGGAGTCTTCGGTGTCACGGATGGCGACGTATCGATAGGGGTGAGGGAGAAATCGTTCGTCCGTGTGGTAGAAGCCCAGCTGGTCTTTGCGCATTCGGTCTTCGGCGATATCTGGGAGCAGCTTACCGAAGTAGGCTTTATCCTCATCTGGGCGAATGGGCATTTCGTAGGCAGCGCATTGTATGTGTCCCTCCAGGACCAGCATGTTCGTCAGATCAACTTGAAGCTCGCAGTTCGGTTTTGTGAAGATTTCGTCTGGATTCTCCATGTAGTACTGATCAGTCGGGAAGCAGTCGCCGACAAGAACGGACAGCGAATCTTTGTTTCGTCTACCAGCACGACCGCTCTGTTGCCTCAGATTCGAGATAGTGTATGGAAAGCCAACGGTGATGACAGCGTCCAGCGAGCCAATGTCGACCCCCAGCTCGAGAGCGCTCGTCGCTACGATACCCACGAGCTTTCCCTCAAACATCTCTTTCTCAATCCTCCTTCGATCCTGTGGTGAGTAGCCACCACGATAGGCCATCACCCGCGCCATAGCACTAGATCTCTCGAGAAAAGTCAACTCTTGCTTGACAGCTCCTAGCAGCTCCTCACACTTTCTCCTGATGCGGCAGAAGGCGATGACCCTCACACCCCGCAGGATAAGTTGACAGAACAACTTTGCAGCTTCTACCAAAGTATTGCCTCTGCCCGAAGTTGGATCAGCCGGGTCCTTGAATGGTGTGTTCCAACAAAGGAACTCCTTCCTTCCGGACGGTGACCCATCAAAGTCAGTCAGCTTGACCTGGTCGATACCGAAAATGGTCTTCATGTGCTCTTCCGGGTTCGCAACAGTGGCTGAACATGAGATGAACTTGATATGACGGTTCCCCACCGCAGCACATATCCTTCTCAGCCGCCTCATGATAAGTGCTACGTGAGATCCGAACAGGCCGTTGTAGACGTGCAACTCGTCCACCACCACGAACTTGAGATTCTGTAGGAAAGTTCTCCACAACTCCTCTTGCGGTAGGATAGTGATGTGCAGCATGTCCGGATTGGTAAAGATTATCCTCGCTTCATCCCTGATGTGGTTTCGATCCGGCATCGCCGTATCGCCATCGAATGTCTCTACTACGAGATCTTGCAGGCCATCCATGAACCGTAACAGATCTTTCAGACTTCGGCGCTGATCTTGGGCCAAGGCTTTAGTTGGGAATATGTACATGGCTCGCGAGTTCGAATCGTTCTCCAGTTCGTGCAGCACAGGGATCTGATAGATCAAGGACTTCCCCGAACTGGTAGACGTCGAGACAATAACATTATGACCGTCGTACAGATTGTTGATGGCTTCAGCTTGATGTGAGTATAATTGAGTGATACCACGGGTGTTGTACAGTGCATTAACCAAGGTCTGCGACATCTCAAAATATAGCTCGCCATATATAGGTGGTTGAGGATCGAAGACTCTGTGACCGTCGGGCACGATCTGGCCAGTATACCACTCCAGCGTCTTGATCTCCGAGACGATCTCAGGGATTGTATCCCGCTCGTTTGGTATACTTGCCGGTAACCGAGCTCTTGACTCAACGGAAGGTGTAGAGGCTCTGCTCTCTGAAGGCGCTGGTATAAAGAGTACAGACTCGATCTGAAGCTTCTCGACTGGATCGACGTTCTCCGCTGCGCAGTCGTTGAGGTACCTATTGACGGCAGACGTGAACTTGACGTTCCTCTTCTCAATCAGCTTCAACATCTGCTTCTGACTAAAGACCGGCATCTTCAGGTCCTCCTCTCTCAGGCTGCGCGTCGGCTTCGTTGGCTCTCCAGTCTTCGCATGCTGCACCTGCCGCTTCAAATCACCATCGATAAATTCGAAGAGCAGAACCTCTTTATGCTCCTTCTCCTCATCTTTCTCCTTCTCGACGGAAATGAACTCCTTGGCGCTTCTTCCTTTCAGACCCTCTCCTTGACCCATGAGGTTCACCTGCAGCATTGCCTCGTCGACATATGCGAAGTTGATAGCCCTCGGTATGAGCGCCGTGACATGAGCAACTTCTTCGATCAAAAGCTCCCGCTTTATGTGGCCCTCTACAGCAGTCTTGATGGTCTCAAACGTCGTGGCCAACTGCTTCCGCGTGCAGCAGAACGTGTATACTAGGTTCAGTGCTCTATGTGTCTGCGCCAGTCTCGTGAAGTGTGGCGGCCAAGGGATAGACGACTCAATGATCGTAGAGGAGTTTCGCCGAAGAACCGGTGGCCTTGGTGCATCACCCTTGCCTTTGGGAGTCCGTCGAGGTTTCTTGCCTCCATCGTGGATCTTCGTGGGTACAGTCGTGGTCGTGGAACCTAGTGTCAAGCTGTCCTCCGGATCGACATCAGGTGGAGGTGGTGTTGAGGGTTTGTTCGTGTCATCGTCTTCTACGGTCTTTCTCTTCCTCTTCCGCGCTATCTTGTTCGAAACCGTAGCGGCTTGTAGCTTCACCATTGCAGTTGCATTGCAGTGTTGGCCGGGTCGTCACGATGTAGACCGAGAGTACGACTCAGGCAGAAACGCCACGCCGAGCATTTGACGGAAGAAACAGAGCGTGTTTAAAAGGTCGGAGTCTTCGCGCATGTGAGCAAGCTCCTGGTCAGGGGGAGGCTTCATTGGGGGCAGACGAGTCTCGGAAGAGGAAGTTAGACATACAATGTTATACGGTCGTGTCTTCGCGCTGCATGGATACGCCAGGTCACGGGACCACTCAAGATTGTGTAAAAAGTATCTACTTTGCCTCCCTCCTAATACAGGATACAAGACACAAGACGACCATCTAAGCATCGCTTTGAGCCCAGTACATAGCACGGTTCCATCCCTGTCCCTGGCGCCCAATGCCATTGATCGCACCAAACCCACGGAAGCAGTCTCACAGTGAGAGTCGGCCCCCGGCTACGCCTGTACCAGAATGCAGATGCAGATGCAATGCGCATTGGCTGGTTGCACGAATGAACCGTGCAGACCCATGGAACCTCAGGGCAGACTTGAAGAGGTATAGGGCTCGTATGTGGACGTGCCTGGTGCGTGGAGAAGGAAGTAGGATATGTATCCGAACGCCGCGACTCCCTGATTGATGAGCGTGACGACCGGCCCCAGTGTAATTCAACGAGTATGAGACAGACAGACATTCACATGATTTTCTGGAGGTCGGCAATCTTCTCGCAAAGCTCCACTGCAAACTGCTGCTTCATCTACAAGACGTTAGCAAGACCCTTGAAAACATGAAAGACAAGGACGATCAAAGACCAATGGGCTGAGGAAACGCAAAGTGTAACTGCGTACGTACCTTCAGCTGCAAAAGCTCCAGTTGAGGCTTGTCGTCTACAGAACCCATGAAGTAGACGTACCCGCCTACTGGGGGCCCACCTTGAGGATTTCCTATCTTGAGCTCCTTAAGGATTGGTGAGTTGAGCGCGACTCTTTGCGATCCCTCGGCACGTAGTACAAATCTTGCTTTCAACTTTGACCTCTCCTCGTTGTCGCCATTGACAGGATAAGTCACGTTGAGTTTGAGATTGCCTAGACCTCGCTCCTTCCACTCCTTTTTCTCACCCGACGTCTTCACGAAATTGTATAGCTTAGCCCTGCAGGTAAACTCGGTGGTCTCGTCCTCTTCTCCGGTATCGACTGTTGTAAGGTATTAGACAGATATTGCGCAGGTAGAGGTCGGCTTGACGCAGCGAAGAGCAAACGAAAAGTGGGCTTACCTTTCTGTTCAAAAAATCTTCTGTCCTTCTTCTCTTCCTCACCACGCGGAGACTTGATCTCACCATCGTCCTCGTCCGCTCCAGACCCTTCTTCGTCATCCTCTTCGGGTGCGGCTCCAAAAGCCCTAGCAGGCTTGTCGCTAAGACCGAGGATGCCGGAACCTGTCTTGCTTGCGAAGCTCGAGAGATTGCCACCAGAGACCGAGCCAAATCCACCTCCGAACCCTCCTCCTATCTTGCTAAAGCCCGAGGCACCAGGCCCAAACCCGCTTCCGCCAACGTTGCCAAATGTAGGCATGGTGCTTGCAGTAGACAGTCCACCAAAACCGCCACTCTTTGCTGGCTCGATGGTCGTTGTACTGCTTGATGCAAAGCTAGAGCCTGCAGGCTTGCCTGCTCCGCTGATCGCACCGAATGGACTTGTGGAGCCTACCGTGTTACCAAGAGCACCGAAACCAGATGTCTTCGAGCTTGCCAGTGCACCGAATCCTGAACTTGCGAACGCACTTGGTGACGTTTGGGGTTGTGCGAATGGTGGCTTGCTTCCTGCTAGAGCGGCGAATGAAGACACGTCAGATGTGTCCGCGAACCCCCTCGATACAGGTATCTAAGATATAATTAGTAGGTTACCAATATGTCCGCTAAACGGAAGAGATCGTACCTCCGTCTGAGACTTTTTCTCCTCCTCTTCGCCGTCAGACTGACGTGGGCTGGCGCTGTCTCTATGCCTCTTTGTCTTCGGCTCTACTGGCGTATCGGGAATGCTACCAGAATTCTCTTCTTCGTTGTTCCCATCAGAAGATGTCCCACCTTCACCATTCCGCTCTGTTGTTGGTCTGGAAACTTCCTTCTGGTCATTCTGAAACTGATCGCGGCTCCGTTTGTTCTTTGGACTGACCACTCTTTCTCGAGATTCTTCATCTATGTTCTCTGACGTGAGCACAGATGTCAGAGCATCGTTACTACTCGTCATTAGTGTTTTGTCGGTCTCCATAATTGCCTCAGCGTCAATGCTCGGCGTCTCATCCTCCTCGTGGACAGCACTCTCAACCGAAGTCTTTCTTCGCCCAAGTTCGTACTCCTTTTCACCAGGATCGACATCTCGCGAGCGCTTGCGAACATGCTTGCCGGGTTTCGCTGCCGACTCGAGCTCGGCGTTCCCGGCTTCTAGGTCCTCGAGGCTTCGCTTTCTGCTCAGCCGTCCTCTTTCGGTATTCACACTCCTCTGATTGATAGCCTCCTCCGAAAACACTTCTCCAGCAATTCCAACACCATTTGCATACGGCATATCAACATCCTCCCTAGATTGTGGCCTGATGTTATCGGGCAGAGTGGCGATAGATGTTTTCTTCAGCTTTTCCCGTACTGGCCGCTCACCACTCTCGACGTCACTTAGGACGTCAGCATCTTGTACGGGAGGCAGTGGCATATTGGAGGAAGAACTTTTGGGGCTCAACACAGTGTCGGACGGTGCTGATCGCTTGGAGGGTTGGGGTGTCAATTGCCGTTGAGCGCTCGCTCGGGTCATTGCGTAGACACCGAGTTCGAGTTTGAGTTCGAGTTCGAGTTCGAGTTCGATCTCGATAGGGGCGGAGGGCTCTGGGATATTGTCGTCGTCCGAGGAAGTATGCAATGCCTATCCAAAACGAACGTGACAAGTCGTGGAGTAGCTGGAGGACAACACTCTGTGACCGCAACCTCGGCGGTGCTGTTCCGCGTGACAGGTGGACACTTGATCGATTGGATTCTGGGTGCGGGAGCGTGTTCTTCAGAACAGCAGAGAAGCTAGCTAGGGTAGAGATGCACAGTCAGTCGGGCCCATTTGACGAAGCTGAAGAAGGGGAAGTGAAAATTGTACCTAAGCGTAAGGTGTTGTTGAAGAATACCTCGAGCGAGGACGATGCAGTTTCTAAGAGCTGCGATGCTGCACAGGCGCCGAGATTGCAAGCTTGTGATGCAGTGATGAAGCACTGTCGGATAGCTGCAGCTGCGATAGGCGGTGGAGGCGGTGGACGCTGGACAGAATGCTGCGCTCTTTGTGCCTTACAACCTTTCCACCGACTCAGGGCTTCTTTGTCGAACAAAGCGCTCGTACTTCTGACAAGCCTTGAAAGGGAGTAGCAGGGTGCGCGAAGGACGAACTAGGCGGCGTGCTGGCAGGACACAAGTTGTACTCACAAGAGGTGATTTGGCGCTGTCGTGGAAGTGGGCGAGATCTCGGCTTGAGTGGGGTGTAGTGGGCCGCTCACAATCCCTGCCGTTCATGGAATATGTGAAGCACAGCGTATAATGAAACACACTACATTGTGATCATGTTCAGAGCTTAGAGCAGTAACACTTGTGGCAGTGAGAGCACTGTTGCGTGTTTTCAATTCACAGGCCGAGTCCAACATGCACGATGATACCTGGGGGAGCATCACTTAAGGAGTATAATATACAACCCTTTTTGTTAGACGACAACGAATACAGCACCAACCAAAGTCTGGCCCCTCCAAGTTGAAGCCAAGTCTAGTGCAGGATCCCCCTAGCTGATGAAGCACAAACACCCAAGACCGATATAGAACACGAAAAGCGGGTATACTGCGATACCAACCCGGTTCTTCACGACGCCGGAACCCCCGAGGATGCTCACACCGGCGGCAAGAGACCAGGCAACAAGAACGAGATAGACGGGTATGCGTGCGAGGACCGGAAGATGGAGAGCACTTAGTAGCGCTGCGATGACGAGAGGAAATAGTGTGTAGCCGATGATACAGACAGCTTGGAAAAATGAGCTGGTGCGGACGTCAATACTATGCCAAATGTTTTGTCGATCAGAGTACACCCACATGTTCCCACCAAGGAGCTTGATCTGGAGAGTCATTACGGCCTCACCGATCCACACCATAGCGAAGACTCCCGAGAAGACCAGTGACCGCTGATCGTCCTGAGCTCCTCTGGA
Source organism: Cryomyces minteri (assembly GCA_005059845.1). NCBI lineage: Eukaryota > Fungi > Ascomycota > Dothideomycetes > Cryomyces > Cryomyces minteri. The sequence goes on from NAJN01000014.1 coordinate 16,334, forward strand.
CAACAGGAAGCTAAGCAAGAGGCAGAAGAGGAGCGGTCCCCTACACAGATAGTCAGTGCATGCTCAAAGCCATCTGCGTTTCAGCCGCAGGTGACTCTTACCAGAGATCCCAATCTCGCAACCCCTCGCTCATGCCAGCCTGCAAAACTACGTCGGCATCCGGCCACCTCCCAGCAATCCCTCTTGCGCCCCCAGCCAGACTATCTCCCTCTCCCCTCTCAGCCCCGCCGATGCCTCCACCTCTTTGAAGAATGCCACCTAGAAGGTACTTGGGCCACAGCACCTGCCGCATCTTCTCCCATACTGCTAACAGATCCCTTGATAGAGTCTCCCATACCGTCTCGTCGATCGTATTCACTGGCGCTCGACGGTCTTCTCCGGGGATCGAGGAGGTAAGGTAGGATTGTGCATCCCGGTTGTTGGAGGAGGACTGAGATTGGATGTTGCCAGTCAAGGGTGCGCGGTCAGAGGTGGATTGGAGTGGGTCGTCGAGGTCGTCAAGACCAGCTAGACACCGGTCATTATTGTAGTTCCAGTGAGGTGTGGAGGGGGGTCCTACCATCATCGGGATCGATCAAGTCCTGCTCAATTGCCGAGCTGTCATAATGCTCGTACGGGTTTGATGAGGCTTGGCCGCTGGGCATCATGGCAGCCATTCCAACTATTCAGGCCAAGGTGGCAGCTAGACCCAATGCTTTGCAGGAAGGCCGGAGTGATGGAGGAAGAAAGCTTGATGCAGGTACCTATTTCCACAGCTCTACTATAGCATGCCAGAGAGCTACAAGCGCACGCGTCTCCAGCTGTCTATCTTACTTTAGGCCTTGTAAGTTGTTCCGCGCCGGAGCACCAAGAGAGCTTAGCTCCCGCCTCTACAACCACAGAACATCCATGGTAAGACGTGCCCAACCCACCAACACATGTCAACACTGATTATTCAGAGTCATAGAGACCTGAAGTCCAAAAGGACGCTGAGTATGTCACGTGATAGGGACTTCGCGCTCGCTGTCGTTCTAGTGTATAGCAGACAAACCGCATTTTCGCATCTGTTGAGACGGCTGTTCAATGAACGGTTAAATCTGGCCCTGCGTCTCTAGGCGTGAAAGTGCTGCCCCGCAGCCGTCATTCAGTCGAAGATCTTTGGAAAGCTGTCCCTTCTAAACTCTATTGTTGCTTGTTGAATCATTCATACTATTCCATTCATCTGGTCATCAGTAACACATTCAAAAGATGCCAGATGCGATCTTGGACGACATTTCTCACCGGCGCTACAATCCTCTGCGCGACAGCTGGATTCTCGTCTCTCCCCATAGGACCAAAAGACCATGGCAGTAAGAGCTGCACCACCCTGTCGCTTCGTGGTTCGATGAGCTGACAGGTTTCCTCGTGCACAGAGGTGCGCAAGAAGCTGCGTCCAAGACTACCCTGCCACAATACGACCCTTCGGTAGGCTGGGGAAATAGTCATAGCTTGAAGGGGCACGCTCTGAAATGTTGCAGTGCTATCTATGTCCTGGCAACAAGCGCGCACAAGGCGACGTCAATCCGAATTACGAGAGCACCTTCGTCTTCGTCAACGACTATAGTGCTGTGAAAGAGGAGCAGGCGGACTATGAAAGTGTGGATAGGGATAGCAGTACGCAATTGTCCCTTGTAAAGTTCGGAAAGCGAGCCTCCACTCACCCCTGTACAATAGGCCTATCAACCATGCTACTCCGCGCCGAAGGCGTCAAAGGCAAATGCTATGTCTTGACTTTCTCTCCCTCCCATAACCTGACACTTGCCGATCTCTCGCCCTCCCAAATCCTCCCAATCGTAAACACGTGGACAAAAATCTACACCTCCCACCTCTCTCCTAAGTCCCCTCTTGCACAAGTTGCTCAGCCCACCACCTTGGCACCTCACAGCCACAGTGAATCTCCTGCGACGCCGAACGCACAGTACAGATACATGCAGATCTTCGAGAACAAGGGCTCTGCGATGGGCTGCTCGAATCCCCATCCTCACGGCCAAGTCTGGGTGACGACTGGCACGCCCGAGGAGCCTGGTCTCGAGCTCACGCAGTTGCAGAAGTACCGACGAGAACAGGGGGGTGCGAACATGCTCGAAGACTATGCGACGCTTGAAGCTACGAAGAAAGAGCGGGTCGTGTTTGAGAACGGCTCTTTCTTGGCACTGTGTCCCTGGTGGGCAACATGGCCTTTCGAGGTGATGGTTCTGGCCAAGGAACACAAGCGAGCTCTAGTGGATCTCAACGACAAGGAGAAGCAAGGTCTTGCAGAGGCGATTGCGGAGGTGACGAGGCGATACGACAATCTATTTGAGACGCAGTTCCCGTACAGTAAGTCGCCGCTCCTATCTCCGCTTTTATACTATCTACTGAACTTCAACGCTGATGAAAGTACACAGGCATGGGCATCCATCAAGCTCCACTGGAGGGAACGAAGGAAGAGATAGAGGCCAGCCATCTCCATCTCCACTTCTACCCGCCACTGCTGCGCAGCGCGACGGTCAGAAAGTTCTTGGTCGGCTATGAGTTGATGGCTGAGCCGCAGAGGGATATCACGCCGGAACAAGCAGCGGCCAGATTGCGAGATTGTTGGGGCGAGCTGTATAGGAAGAAGTTGGAATGAGCGCTGGAGACGGAAGAGTGGAACGTGTATAGGGTACGGAAGTGGTGTCGACAAGCTCGGCATTCGTCGCGAACAGGTCTGATTAACCACTTGATTATGATACCATTCCGAATGTCTTTGCCGCAGCAAGCAGGACTGGCTTCGCAATCAGCCGTAGCCTTCAGGTGTCTCAGCCATCGCGTCTCAAATTCTACAGCCTCCTCCTCATTGGCTCCTCTGCTCACCTCCTCTACCACCATATTCCCTTCCATCCCCCTTGCAAACCCGACTCCCACCTCACTGCACATACCACCCCCACTGCGCCACCATCCACACCAAACTCCCTGTACTGATCGCCACCGGAAATGCGAGCGGGATGCCCCACCGCGCGGTGCGAAAGACCAGCCACTCGCTGACGAAGTGCGCGAACGCGATGCCGTACGTCCACAGCACCAGCTCGTACATCAGTGGGTCGGAGATGTGGTAGGCACCGTAGAGACGCACGAGGGACTGCAGCAACGTCCAGGTGCCGAACGTGCGCGCTTGCAGAGGCGTAGCGGGGGATGTGGAAGGGGCGGTAGTGGAGGGGGAGGGGGTGGTGGGAGAGGGCCCGGAATAGAGGCGCTGCGTGTAGTGTAGGGTTGTGTAGGCTTGTATGGAATTGCCGAGAGCGATTGTGGAGACCTGGGGAGGGTGTTAGAGAGGAGGATTGATGGAGGGATGGATGAGAGGGAGGGGGATGAGGTTTGGAGGTTGTACGAGGAGGAGCCAGCGCGGGAGGAGACCGTCGCCGGGTGGGAGGTAGGAAGACAGAGAAGACATTGGAGCGGCCGGTTCTTGTGGGCTATAGCTTCGTGTCTTTGTTCTGTAGAGACTGTCGGCACCGCTGCTGTTGTTCCAGAAAGTGATGTGGGATGCTGGACATGAGAAACAAAAGCTCATGCAGGGTCCAGCGGTCGCCAGTTGGGATACAGTACACGAGCTTAACCTCGCTGGAAAGACAGTCACTACCTACCTCCATCTGAGTCTGCGCAGCTTCAAGATTCTCGTCAACATGGACAGCTATCTTCCCCGACCAACAGCGCAGGCGTTGGCCGCAATTGGCCTTCTATACGTTTCCGCCAAGCTCTTCAGCTTCGTTAGAGTGCTGCTGAGCTTGTTTGTCCTTCCAGGAGCTCCAGTGAGAGCACGCTGTCTTGAAGGACGTAGGACATATAGACTAACAACGTGCTAGCTCTCTAAGTTTGGTCGCAAAGGCACCTGGACGGTCGTTACAGGCGCTTCAGATGGCATAGGCAAAGAGTATGCGACCCAGCTCGCTGCAAAGGGCTTCAACATTGTACTGGTCTCTCGAACACAATCGAAGCTCGACACACTCGCACGCGAACTGGAGAGCAAACATGCATCCGTCCAGACCAAGACCGTCGCAATGGACTTCGCCCAGAACAGAGACTCCGATTACGACATGCTCAAACGCCATATTGCCGACCTCGACATCTCCATTCTCATCAATAATGTCGGACTCAGCCACGACATCCCGGTTCCGTTCGTCGAGACGCCAGAGGACGAGATCAGAGACATCATCACCATCAACTGCATCGGTACCCTCAGGATCACCCAACTCATTGCCCCAGGCATGGTCCAGCGAAAGCGCGGCCTCATCCTCACCATGGCCTCCTTCGGCGGCATCCTCCCCACACCGCTTCTAGCAACTTACTCGGGCTCCAAAGCTTTCCTGCAACAATGGTCCACAGCTCTTGGGTCTGAGCTGAAACCGCATGGCGTGCACGTCCAGCTCGTGCAGTCCTACCTCGTCACCTCTGCCATGAGCAAGATCCGCCGAGCGAGCGCGACGATCCCCACACCACGCGGCTTCGTGAAGGCGGCGTTGAGCAAGATCGGACGCAGTGGTGGCGCGCAGGGCATTGCGTATACAAGCACGCCGTATTGGAGCCACGGGCTGATGCACTGGGCGCTGGCGACGTTTGTAGGCACGATGAATGGAGTGGTGGTTGATCAGAATCGCAGTATGCATGAGGGGATTAGGAAGAGGGCGTTGCGGAAGAAGGAGAGGGATGCAAAGAAAGCGACATGAGCGAGGAACGGAGAGACGCTTGTAGTTTGTGGACGTCCGCCAACACTGATTCGAGAGAAGACCACAGGCCTCGTACAGAGGATTGCTGGTATCTCACAGGCTCGCTATACACCTGGGAGTTGTAGCAGGGCATAGCCACCAGAGCTGATATCAACCATACCTTAGTCGTGTGCGGGGAAGTGATCTTGTCTCATGCACCGTTTTGGGATCTTCCCACACAGAAGTACTCGCCCGCCCTCTCTTTTACCAATAAACCCCAAAGAACCTGAGCTGCAGGTGAGCACACTTCATATCCATAAAATTCTCTCCCAGCTTTGCGTGTGACGCCAAGAGTTGTCGGCCACTTTCACCTCCGAGCTTCCCCAGTTCTTGAAGCTCAAACTCCCACGGTCAGGCAGAGGGCCGGACTGCTGTGTTCGATACCCACCAATCCGCCCAGTAAGTCATACAAGGTATGACTGTCACTTCGGTAGCCCGTCCTCGAGTCTTCCTGGACGTCCACATAGCCACCGAACCTGCGGGAAGACTGGTCATCGAGCTCTTCACAGACAAAACACCGAAGACATGCGAGAAGTACGTCGGCTCACCTCACTCCAATCCCCTACTGTTCGCCGACCCATTGCCTCAAAGACTAACGTGAACACTCAACAGCTTCCGCGCACTATGTACCGGCTCAAGCCCCCCTCTGACATACAAGCTGTCACCCTTCCATCGCGTGATCGACGAATTCATGATCCAAGGCGGTGATATCACGAAGGGCGACGGCACTGGTGGGGACTCGATATACGGCGGAGAATTTGAGGACGAGAATATCGGGTGGAGAAAGATTGACAGCGAGGGGCTGGTCTGCATGGCCAATTATGGAAAGGGAACGAACAGTAGTCAGTGAGCACTCCACGCTCTCAAGTATCCGCTTTCAGGCGTCCTCATGCTAATGGCCGACTGCGCTAGATTCTTCATCACCCTGGCTCCTTGCGAGCACCTCAACACGAAGCACACTGTCTTCGGGCATGTGGTCTCCGGCCTACCAGTCCTCGAGCGCGTAGCGAAGGTCGATGTGGATAAGAATGACCGTCCCCTCGACCCCGTCCTTATCGCGCATTGCGGCGAGCTTGAGCGGAGGACCAAATCGACCGCACAACCATCGTCCAGCATCCAAAACACCGCTCAAGACCGCGGACGCGAAAAGCAACGACGCTCATCATCCAAAACCCGCTCGCCGTCCCCTAACGACGGAGCCCCCCAACGATCCCACGCCGCCTCTCCCTCAAGAGAAAGCGATCAGCACCGCCGTCGAAGCGACAACAACCTCGATAGCACGCTCCGCGGCCGCCCGCGCCAACGCTCTCGATCCAGGTCTCGCTCACGCACCCGCTCGCCCGTTCCTGACCAAATGAGCCCCTCGCGCCGCCACTACCGCAAACGCAGCCGCTCGCCCTCGCGCTCGTCCGTGCACAGCCACTCGCGATCTCGCTCGCCGCGGTATAGACGGCGGCGCAGCTTGCCGAACCACTACGACCAGCGGCGGAACGGCGACGGCGACAACAGAGATAGAGAAGGTGGGAGAGGCAAGGACAGAAAGAGAGGCGGGTATAGGGAAGGGCATCGCAATCGCGATGAAGAGGCAAGACTAAGGGCAGACGAAGTTGAGCGGGACGGCGGCGCGGAGCGATATGCAGGCGCGAGAGAGGCGTACGCGTACCGGTCGCGGGGCGATGGCAAGCTAGGGGGTGGAGGGGGTGCAGGTAGGTTAGGAGGTGGAGGCGCCGGTGACAGAGGTGGTGGTGCCGAAGGCGAGATCAAGTTCAAAGGCCGCGGGAGCATGAAATACCGCGAGCGAGAGCGGCGATGGTGAACAGCCAGCTCATCCATTGCGGGCCTCTGGCAGAGTGCAATCGGCTTTCGCAACAACACCACACCACTGGACAAACATCTCCTCGAGTCCGGTTCGTGCAACCAGCCCTGTCCCAGAGACCGCGTCACTGCCACAGCGGTCCACATCACTGCCTCTGCGGCCGATCCGGGCACTGGACCATGCGAAACCGAACATGGAGTCTCGAACGTGGAACATCGAAGCACCGGAACTGGAAGACGGGCCGGTGTCCCCCACCTACAACACAAGTACACTCGCTAGCACCTACAATAGTATCATGGGCACATCTGTCTAGTAGAGACGGGCCAAAAATACCCACCCACATCCAAGACATGCCTAGCGGCGGAGCAGGCGGGTCGTCGCACGTGGCTGTCCCGGATCGACCATGGAAGCTCCCGGATCAGAGGGGACGGAAAGGGAGTCTCGCGGGCCGTGGGCTCGAAGTCGAAAAGTTACGGCGTCGGCGGTGGGGTCGCCCGGGTAGCTGTGCGTGCACCTACTGGCGATGGGGCGGAACAGCACGATGCGTGTGGCGGCATGGTGGTGTGTGTTGGAGGGGGGGGGCAGGAGCGAGGAGGGCATAACACAGCTGGACATTCCTGAGGCGGTAACGTGGGCCATGCTGTTGTGCTTGGCGGAGCGGATGTGGGTTGCGCAGCCAGGCCCCCGCTGTCTCGAGCAGTAGTGCACGGGCGGAAACGACACGCTGCCAATGTCTAGTGGGGAGGTGTGCGAGTTGAGGGGGAGCCTCGGTGCACTCATGGGAGCTGCGAGGATTGAGACGCGGCAAGCGAGGCGGTGTTGGGGTGCAGTGTGTGGGGGTTTGACGTGGTGCCTCCTCGAGTAGGCTCGTTTTGGCAAGTCAACGACTCCGGCACCCGGGCAGAACAGTGCCATCGTCGAGGCTGGAAGTCTTCCGGTACTTGAGAAGGGAGTTCTCGGACGCTCTAGGTGGCTTGAAAGATTCGTACAGTTGACGGTGACGACAACTTGCGTCACGCTTCTCAATGGGTCTTAGCGCTTGTGGAATGCACAGTGGTGTCTACCGTATGATGGAGTGGACGATGCTGCAATGGGTGACTTTTGAGGAGCTGGCATTGTCCTCTTGACATGGGACGGGTGGATGGAAACCACGCCGTGTGACATCCCGGAACGTTGTGCTTCGGGGGTAACGTCTTGATGTTTTGGTGCGGTATATCAAGGACGGTTTGCCGTGCATCTGCTTGACTCTTGTACGTGCGTCGTCATGCATACGCCAACTCGGTAGGACAGTCTTCTAGATTTATACGCTTTGGTGATGGCTTGCCTGCGATGAGAGGGCACAACACTCCGGGCTTTGATATTGATTTGATGCGATATTCGTCTTTGAGTAGAAGGAGCCGTACACTTACGAGGCACAGGTGAGACGGTCGAGAGATAGATATACAGCGACAGGATGTGTAGTTTGGTGGAATGCATGCTATCATGGAAACATTGGGCTGCCATGTATGGAACGATAATCACTACTATCTGACGAAGGACACGAGTGAAGATCTTTCGAGAGCAAGCATCATCAACAGTCACTGCTCGTATGGTGACTCTTTCTTGTGGATGCACTTTGCAAGTGCCGCAAATGAGCAGGAATTTCGAGACTGCCAATAGACCGCAAATTTGTTTGAGGTGCGCTGCTGTCATATGCACTTACCAAAGCAAGACATTCCGCGGAGGCGTAGTACCAGACTCGTTCCAGAACTCGCCGGCGGCTGTTCACAAGCTGTTGTTCTGGATGCGCCGCTGAGCAATACGGAGGAGAGTTCCAGAGATAAATCCCGCATAGTCGGTGTGCGGTTCTCGAGAAGAAACGAGACCAGCAACAAAGTAGAAAGACGTAGTACTGGGGAGCAGTGTCGATGGGAATGCGGATTTGCAGGCACCCTGAGACGCATTCGCGGCCTCGTCCAGCCAGAAATTCGAGAGCAGCCGCTTTGCCGCAGATGAAGCTATCACGGCTCTGTGGTTGCCAGGTCAGACACACGGATCCCTTCAATCTGAAAGCCCCGAGTCCCGGTGCTAAGTAGAAATGGAGCAATCTTCCGCGTGAGCTCCAGGCCAAGGTCCGGTACACTAGCGGCTATCGCGACGTTGCGAAAGACCTGCATGGGATGGAGTGCAGCTTCTGCGCAGAAGCTGCAGTTTCCGTAACGACGGCAGACAGCGACTGGACTGTGGAGGTCGACGGACGCGGAGCATTCGAAACGACCAAGACGATGGCCGTCGAGGATGGCTGGGCAGAGATGGCCTCGAGCGGGTAAGAGGGGTCAGGGTTCAAGGCTGTTCCGCTTCGTTTCTCACACGCATCTCGGGCCTATTCCGGAGATACTTTGCGCACCAGGGCGTTTTTCTGTTGGGCGGGCCTCGAGCGAACTGCGAGACCATCCACTCAGATGCTCACAATAATCCCTCACGATAGCCGTTGTGGGAAGAGCTAGCCGTGCCAGACCCCAGGTCACCGTTTGCCGACAACGAGCACCGGCCGAACAGCAGCGTGACAGAGTGAGGTGAAGTCCAAGTACCAAGTCTGCTGCGAGGAGACAACGTGATGATCGAGCATAACGCACAGCACCAAGCTTTTCTCCGGATTAAGTAGCGACCGTCGTCCCGCGGTCTTGGCCGGTGCTTGCAGGTGCTTGCAGTGCTTGCTGGCACCGCTGGTTTGCTTCTGCCCCGTGGGTGCTGTGGAGCAGAAGAGCTGCAGAGCCGGTCGCATCGCATCGCACACTGGCCGATGCAGCTGGGGCTGGCCTGCCACTGACTGGCTGCTGGGCGCGCACACGAGCACGAAGGCGTCCTGTGGGAGCGCTAAGGCTGCTTGAGGAATTACGGTACAGGATGACGAGATGATTAGGTTCCGGTGCGAGGCGCCTTCGTTTGCACAATGCTTTTGCACCACCACCGGCTGCGCGCATATCGCACCTCGCCGCCGAGGCGAAAAGAAGCAAGCGTGCGGACGGTGCGTCGACGACGAGCACAGCAGGGCCGACTTATCGCTCGCGCTGGCTCGCCCCGGCCACAACAACGCGGTGGTGGTGAAGAGGTCGGAGTAGCTGTCGCTTCGACGCCGCCGCCGCCGCCGTCGCCAGCACGGGCAGCGCTGCCTCCGCTGGGCCTCGATGTCAATCCCACCGTGGGAGAGACAGCGCCAGCCATGGAATTGTGTCTGCATCGGGCGAGGCCAGCCCCCGTAATTTACAACCAACGTGACCTGTGTATCGTGCTGGCCGAGGCTGGCAAGCGCTGCGGGACTAGGGACGTTTGGCGCCGTGCTGCCTGCCCCCCCCCCAGCTGCCTCGCGGACATGCTTGGAGCCCCCCCACATGTCACACTACCTAGCCGTACTGGCCTTACCGTGGGCGGCGCAAGCGTCGATAAGTTAGCAGCCAACGCAGCGGCAGGATCGGCAAAAGGCACCTCTGACCACACGCCCTCGCCGGACTCGGGCCCATTGAATAATGCCGCTACCAGCGAGCTGTTATCCCACCGCAAAAAGTAATTCGCGCATGGAGGATGCGTCGGCAGCGACGAGAGGGGTCTCGCTCCTCGACGTCAGCGGCCCGCGTTGAGGAGCCCATGGCCCAGCTCAATTGCCCTTATACCACGCGTCCCCGGCCTGCTCTTTTCCTTTCCCTCCCTCCTCCTCTCATGCCCTCGCATTGTTGTAGCACGCCAATCTCCCCTGCAACGCTCTGAGACAGCATGGCGCCCCCACGCACCTCGTTTCCCACTGGGAGTGAGAAGGACCTTGAGAACGGCTCTGTCGGCCGCGAGCGAGCTCGCAGTCGTCAGTTCTCCATCGCTCCTGGCAACATTGAGGATCTAGATGAGTATACCGCGCTGCAGAAGTACATCTCCACCTACCGTGACCCTCGATCGGCTTCGGTCGTGGGCGACGACGATGGCGCGATGAAGAATGCCGCCGACGCGGCCAAGGGCAAGCCGTGGTGGCAGTTCTGGCGGTCGGGCCCCTCCAAAAATGCCACCTCGACCGACGAAGGCGTTGTGCCAGACGACTGGCTCACTGCCGACATCAAGCAAGGTCTTACCAATGCGGAAGTTGAGAATCGTCGAAAGAGGTTCGGTTTCAATGAAATTTCCACCGAGAAAGAGAACTTGTTCCTCAAGTTTTTGGGCTTCTTCACCGGGCCAATTCTCTACGGTAATTCTCCCGCATGCACTGTACCATGCACGTAGGCTGGTGACTGACCCAACCTTCGTACAGTCATGGAGCTCGCTGTTGTTCTCGCAGCCGGTCTGCGTGACTGGGTCGACTTCGGTGTCATTATCGCTATTCTAGTGCTCAACGCCATTGTTGGTTGGTATCAGGAGAAGCAGGCTGCAGACGTTGTAGCCAGTCTCAAAGGTGTGTTTTGCATGTGTGTCCACTTGACCGTTCTTCGCACTGCTTACGTCATGTCAGGTGACATTGCAATGAAGGCTCAGGTCATTCGAAACGGCCAGAGGGAAGAGATCAAGGCTCGCGAGATTGTTCCGGGTGATATCGTATGCTTCAGGCACTCATGCCGTGGCTTCTGTTGAGTACTGACATGCATCGTAGGTTATCATCGAGGAAGGCGAGACCGTACCGGCTGATGCTCGATTGATCTGTGATTTCGACAAGCCAGAGGACTTTGCTCTATACATCGAGCTCAGAGAGCAACATGAATTCGGGGACGGTGACCCAGACGAGGAGAAGGATGACAATGAGGAAGAGACCGAGGCGGGTATCAAACACCAGGGTACTTCCATCGTGGCTACCGATCAGTCTGCCATCACCGGAGAATCACTCGCTGTCGACAAGTACATGGGAGATGTCGTCTACTATACCACTGGGTGCAAGCGTGGAAAGGCTTACGCCGTTGCCATCACCTCCGCCAAGCACTCGTTCGTCGGTAGGACCGCAAGTCTTGTCCAGGGCGCCAAGGACCAGGGTCACTTCAAGGCCATCATGAATTCCATCGGAACCGCGCTTCTCGTCCTCGTCGTTTTCTGGATCCTGCTCGCCTGGATCGGAGGCTTCTACCACCACCTGAAGATCGCCACTCCCGAACACTCTTCGATCAACTTGCTCCACTATGCCCTTATCTTGCTCATTGTTGGTGTCCCAGTCGGTCTACCCGTCGTCACCACGACCACCTTGGCCGTCGGTGCCGCGTACCTGGCGAAGCAACAGGCTATCGTTCAGAAGCTCACCGCCATTGAGTCTCTTGCTGGTGTCGATGTGCTTTGCTCCGACAAGACGGGTACTTTGACCGCCAACCAGCTGAGTATCCGTGAACCATACGTCGCTGAAGGCGAGGATGTTAATTGGATGATGGCTGTCGCTGCTCTCGCCTCCTCGCACAACGTCAAGTCTCTCGATCCCATCGACAAGGTCACCATCCTTACTCTACGACGATTCCCAAAAGCGAGAGAGATCCTCAGGATGAACTGGACAACCGAGAAATTCATTCCATTCGACCCTGTGTCGAAGCGTATTACTGCTATCTGCCACTTGGACGGTGACCGATACACTTGCGCCAAGGGAGCACCAAAGGCTGTACTCGCGCTTACGAACTGCTCAAAAGAGATGTCCGACCTCTACAAAAACAAGGCTACCGAGTTCGCTCGTCGTGGTTTCCGTTCCCTTGGAGTTGCGTATCAGAAGAACGATGAGGATTGGGTCCTCCTTGGTATGCTTTCCATGTTTGATCCCCCGCGTGAGGACACTGCCCAGACCATCATCGAAGCTCAACAACTCGGTGTACCGGTCAAGATGTTGACGGGTGATGCCATCGCTATCGCCAAAGAGACCTGCAGAATGTTGGCTCTTGGAACAAAGGTCTACAATTCAGAGAAGCTCATTCACGGGGGCCTCACGGGTACCACACAGCACGATCTTGTCGAGAGGGCAGATGGTTTCGCGGAAGTGTTCCCTGAGCACAAATATCAGGTCGTCGAAATGCTGCAACAGCGCGGTCATTTGACGGCCATGACCGGTGACGGTAAGGAAACCCGACAGACGTAGGAACGATGCACTTTACTAACATAAACAGGCGTCAACGATGCTCCCTCGCTCAAGAAGGCCGACTGTGGTATCGCTGTCGAAGGTGCCTCAGAAGCTGCCCAGGCCGCTGCCGATATTGTCTTCCTAGCCCCCGGTCTTAGCACAATCGTTTTCGCCATCAAGACTGCGCGTCAGATCTTCCAGCGCATGAAGGCCTACATCCAGTACCGTATCGCGCTTTGCCTTCACCTGGAGATCTACCTCGTTACGTCTATGATCATCATCAACGAGACTCTCCGTGTCGATCTGATTGTCTTCCTCGCCTTGTTCGCCGATTTGGCCACAGTTGCGATCGCGTACGACAATGCTTACTCAGAGCAACGCCCGGTCGAATGGCAACTACCCAAGATTTGGATCATCAGTGTCATTCTCGGTATACTCCTTGCTCTCGCAACTTGGGTCATTCGTGGCTCTATGTACCTGCCAAACGGAGGGGTTGTGCAAAACTACGGCAACGTCCAGGAGATCCTGTTCCTCGAAATTGCCCTGACCGAGAACTGGCTCATTTTCGTCACTCGCGGCGGCAAGACTTTACCCTCATGGCAACTCGTTGGGGCTATCCTCGGTGTCGATGCTCTCGCTACCCTCTTCTGTATCTTCGGCTGGCTGTCTGGTAACCTCGACGAGCAAGTCAACAACCCAGTCGACTACTTCAACCAGCGAGCAGATGGGTGGACCGACGTCGTTACCGTCGTTGTGGTCTGGGCTTACTCCATAGGTGTAACCATCGTCATCGCCATCGTCTACTTTTTGCTCAACCGCATCCCATGGCTAGATAACCTCGGCCGCAAGGTCCGCAGCAAAGAGGACACCAAGATTGAGAACCTCATTGGCCATCTGTCCAAGCTTGCGCTCACGCACGAGAAGGATGAGGATGGAGCGGAGAGGTGGTTGCTCGGCAACAGGGCGGCCGACGATTCGGACGACGACTAGACGGAAAGATATATGGGGAATTTGGATCGTGGGATTCCATTACTGATACCACACTGATTGAGACTGCGTACCGTACTCCTTTGAGATGGGGATTTCACATAGTGTATATACATACCTGTAATACCATCCCAACGAAGTCCATAATGTTTACACAGTCGCACAGTGACGACTGGCTGAAGGAAAGCGAATTACGCTGCGACCACTCGCTACCGATCAGCAGTAGATCGTCAATCATTTCGTGGGCAATATCTAGTCTTCCATTATTCCATCCTCTGCGCGATCATTTGTTACATCTCACTTCGACACAGCCTTTCGCTCGTCTTCCCGAGCCAGCGACATCTCACGGATTCTCGTCCTATTGCTCCCGCGCTCAGCTACTCGTACAGTTATGCGAGACACGCTCATCAGTTCTTTCGCCTTTGTAGCCCAGTCACGTGCATGGCCCGCTGCCGTACAACGGGAGGGGTACCAAGCTAGAGGCAGTTTGCCGCGGTTACAGCCACTTCATCGCCTTACATCCTTTTGCTCTGCTCGATGAGCACATTGCATCTGATATTCTCAATACTACTACTACTGTGGTCCGAGTAAAAGCACAGAAAAACTATAGTCTGAAGTTCCTATCGTTGATTTCATAGATCTCGTCATGTCTCCTCCAACTGTTTCTCCGCCGGTAGTGCTCTTCGGCTATGACTGTGAGAAGCATCCTCCACGCGGATCGCACGATGTGTCTCGTCGTTGACGTGTGTTGGTATTGCAGCATCACCGTTCACTCAGAAGGTCCGCCTTGCGCTCAAGATCAAGCGAATTCCGTACAGTCAGTCCCTGGTCTTCCTCCGTTTATGCTCTTCCTCTCTATTCAGCAAAAATTAACCACAAACTCTAGCATTTGTCATTGTGCCAAGCATGATGCCACGCCCAGTCCTCCGCCAAAGCTTCAATCTCACCTACCGCAAGATCCCCGTGCTAGTCATCGGCCGCGAGGTTGGATCTCCGAGCGTGGACTGTTGCTCCAAGCCAGAGCTGATGCAAGTGTCAGGTCTACTGTGATACCTCCCTCATCCTCGAGGCTCTCGAGCACGTATTCAGCGACGGCCATCCATCGCTGTATCCTGTGACAGCAGACGGCCGGAACTACCGGCCGGTGATTCGCGGCTTTGCTTCGTACTGGACTGATGTACGAAGATCCCCCGACAGTAAGGTAGTCACGTGTAGATGTGGTGTCTGATACGTGCTTTTTCCGTGCAGAGACCGTTCTTCCGCGTCGCCACTGGACTGATTCCGTCGAGCGTTTGGAGAACGCACTTTGGTACTGATCGGGCTGAGTTGATTGGACATAAGCTGGACCCGAACAAGTTGGAGGCTAAAGTCCCGCGTAACCTGTCGAACCTGGACCTACATCTGGTATGTTTTGTTCCACTTTCTTGCTACGAGTCGACAGCTCTAGACACCGTCCGACTGTGATGCTTTCGACGTGGGTGCGGGTTTCGTCCGTGGACGAGACTCGGGTGAACAATCTCATCTAGCTCGTCAGGAGTACCGACCAGACATCGAAGCCGGTCATGGGAAGTACGATTTTCTTCAGGAGCTAATCTCGCCATGGCTCGCACCAGTCCATACTCGAGCCCCAGTTCCAATCAGGCGATACCTGGCTCTTTAACACCAAGACTCCCTCCCTCGCCGACATTGCGCTCTTCTACCAGCTCGACTGGGCCTGCGACATCGCTGCTGGGCGGGGCATCGCCAACCTCACTGGCGGCGGCACGAGGGACACCGACACCGAGGGTGCACTTCCAGTCTTCAACCCTTCACGGTATCCCGCCATGCACCGGTGGTTCCTCGACATGCGGAAGTTCCTCGCCGAACTGTCGTCCATGGAAACCAGGCGCGAAATCGACTCATCGGACGACGAGTGGCTGACGCAGATCAAGATGTACGAGGCCGCTGCGGATGCACCGCTTGTTCCTACACCAGTGCAGGCGCACAAGGAGCTGGATGCGAAGAACGGGCTGCTGCCGGGTACGAAGGTCTCGGTGGCGCCGGACGATACTGGACGGGACGAGTAAGACTATTCCATGTGTACAACATTTGTAATTGCTCTGCTGACGCATGATGATTACAGCCCGACATTCGGCACCCTCATCGCTCTGTCTCCGGAAGAGGTTGTCATTAAGCCACAGGAGCTCGAGTCGAAGGCGCTGGTCGACGTCCGTTTGCACTTTCCGAGACTTGGGTTCGTGGTTCAACCACAGCGGTCGTCTAGGCTGTGAGGGTGTGCAGCACGAGAGTTGCCTGCCAAGTAGTTCACCGCTTAGCGGCATGATGGGTGGGCTTCTGTGATGTGCATTCCCGCAATCACACTGAAACGAAACCGGCAGTGGATGTACTAGACAACTTGGAGATACTTGAGGTTACTCAGTGTAGTTGTGGTACAAAGTAATGAGAACCAGCTCAGGTTCCGAGACAGGGAGCTGTGGAGAGACAAAACGACGCCCAACCTGCACTCCACAGGCTTTAGTAGTATCGCGCAGGTCTTCAACTCAGACAGCGTCTTATCGGCCCATTCTTCGTCTGTCATCCGCTCAGGGACCACAACAGCTCATGCGGCTGTTCGTCGTCGTCGCCTCCTTTCCCACCATATCGGAGTTTCTGACGCGACGAGCAGACTGAAAGGTGAGCACAGGCGAAAGCATGTACGTACCTCAGCAGCGACAGCCCAAGCAAGGTACCTTGCCTTAGTACCTCAACCATCCCTCTCCCATGACGACACAAGATGCTTCCCCACGGCCTCGTTGCGGCACCCTCTCCTCTCTCGAACGTGTTCCATTTGATAGCGCAGAGCGATTGGCTCTGGCTCCATGCCATGCCAGGGTAAGATCCTTCCAGACCACCTGCCCTTGTGCCTTAACCATCCACACCTTCGCCATGTCTTGCTGCACCTCGCTGGAAGCGGACGCTCTCCCACTCCTTCGCAGGACCCGACAGGCCTTTCTCTGGCTGCGGGGTGCATGAACCTCGCCGCTCGTGCATACTCCAATGAACTCAAGCATGGACACACCTTACAAGTAACAAGTCTCTGTCCACTTCCTCTCCTGCCCATCCCATCCCACCCCATCCCACGCCTCTTTGGGGGTGAGGCTTGCCTCTCGAACGCTTGGTGAGGGCATGCGCGTCACACCTCGCCTCGGTCTTCACTGTCCCCGGCGCCTCTTCGGGAGTCTCCACTAAAGCTGCCAAGGGCTTTCCACTCAGGAAAACATCGAGCCATTAAACATCCACTCTTCCCGTCCTCCGTCTTCGGCTGGAAGATTTGGACGTCGCAGATGACGATGTACATAGGAGTTTGGGAAGGCTCAGCCAAACGGTCTCGTCGCCTCGTCGTGTCCATGTACATAACCTGAGGAAGAGCTCGACGACAGCCTCGCCAGCATTTGTACCAGAGACACAGAGGGCCACTGTGAAGCGTCGACGCCAAGCATTGCTACCTACCAATGGATCCCACGACATATACCTCGACCGAGGCGCCGCCAGCCCCTGACCTGCCTCCACCTCCGGATCCCTCAGCTGATGCAGGCGCAATCCCTTCTGGTCTATCCACGCCGCAGGATATACCAGATCTGCTGAATGGAGGCGTGTGGGACATAGACCAGCTACAACCTGCCACGGCATTGAGAATGCTCATACGGTCCGTTCAAGCTCTAGCGAACGTCAGCGGTGACATTCCTCCGACCCCACCAGTGACCCGTCCAACTACCCCGAAGGACATAGAGGCAGACAAAGAGAACAGAACTGGAACCCATACGTCGCCGAAAACGCCCTCATCTGGGCTCTCCTCGCCATACCAGAACATGCTCATAGGCAGTCCTGAAGCTCATCACTCCGAGCCAGTCCCAGACATCGGCACTGGAGCAGAAGACGTCGACATACAGCGCCTGGCTATAGCACGCAAATTTTTCTTGAAGAGACCACCATCCCAGACCCTGGAGGAATACCTGAGCCGGCTTGGGAAGTTTTGTGCAGGATCCACAGCGGTCTACCTCACAGCTGGCGTCTACATACATCGACTCTGCGTGGAGGAGGGGATTGTACCCGCGACGGGGAGGACCATCCATCGATTGACGCTGGCTAGCATTCGGATTGCGATGAAGTCTCTCGAAGACAACCAATGGCGTCACGAGCGCTACGCCGGTGTGGGAGGAGTGAGCTTGAAGCAGCTGTCGGCGTTGGAGATGAGTCTGTGTTTTCTGCTGAATTTCGAGCTGCATGTCACGAAGGAGATTCTATGTCAGCGGACATTCGCTCTGCAGCAGGCGGCGCAGCAGGCGTCGGTGGTGAGGAGAAGACTTCCTTCGACGTTTCAGCCAAAGCTGCCGGCGCGGAACAGGGCCAATGCCTAGACGTGAAGGACAGGCGCTGTGTGTGAACTACTGCGTTCTCTTTCCGTCTGGTGGATTCCAGGGTCGTCTCATTGGTGTTGAGGAGTTGAGGTTAGTTTCGAGGCTTTGGCAGTGGCGACATTTCAGCGGCGTAGGAGCATGTTCGGAGCATCTTTGACCCCCGGCAATCGGTCACGAGGATTTACGTTGCGTCTGGAGGAATTCTATCCCAAATCGCTGTACCGTGAGGAGGAGCATTGCAGGGGGCTATTATTCCATTCGATCCAACAGCGTCGGCACCCACACCGAAATACGCTACATGGCTCAGTACCGGTAGACGTACCTGTCGAGGAGCCATGCGCAAACACGAAGCTGTTACCGTCTGTCTGATGTTGAATATGGGAGAAGGAACAACTGAGCAGCGTGTATTGTTGTCCATGAGTTCCCAGGCTCAAGCTACGTAAACTAAATTGGATAACATCCATGTCATACTAGAACCGTATCATCTCGAAACAATGAGACAGCATTTCTGAGTGATTAGCGCCACGAAAAGGAAGAGTCGATGATATGTACCGTATGTTAGTTCATGGCGACTACGCGTATACTCCCGTTTCTGGAGAAGCTATTTACAGCCACTAGCGTAACCGATCATCTACAGGGCAACGCCTCACTGAACTTTCCATGAACACCACAACACCGTTCAACAACCCTATAACAGTGCAAGACCTCCATCTTCGACGTACTTACGAAACCATCCAATCCGTCGCATACCAGCCAGTCGCTTCTGCCTTGCGCAGCCCATACCGACCATGCTCCTCCGGCTCCTACCCGTGCTCGCAGCGCTCACTCCTTTCGCCCTTGCGGACGTTCAATTCACAAGCCCGGCAGCGGGCGCAACGTTACCAGGAGGTGGAGCGATAAGCGTAGCATGGAAAGACTCTGGATCGGCACCAGCGTTGTCGGCCCTCACGAGTTACCAGCTGTTCCTGTGCGCAGGAGGCAATGACGGTACCAACTACGTAAGGCAATGCGACGTCTTGTTACATCTTCAATGGGCGGAACTTGATGGTAAACCCGGAAACTGACTCAATTCGCTCTACAGATTCAACTCGCAGCCGTCACGACCCAAGGTACCTTCGCCGCTGGTAATGTAGCCCAGGGAACAGTCGCCGCAGGTATTGGTGGGAACACGAAGAATGCATAGTACGTAGCGGCCTGCTCCGTCCGAGAGCCTTGAGAACGACCACGTTCTTGTTGTGCTGATTTTAGGCCAGCTTCCTCAAGATGATCTCCGTAGCCACCCAAGGTGGCACCATAACGAACTTCTCCCCCCGCTTCACTCTCACCGGCATGACCGGCGTCTTCCCACCAAACGTCATTGCAGGCCTAGCAACAGTGACGGGAACCGACGGACCAGCGACAGTAGACGCCATTGCGAATGCTCCCGCCGCTGGAGGTGCAGCGGGAGCAGCACCTGCTGCATACACCGTCCCATACAATCTGCAGACCGGCTTGACCAGATACGCGCCCATGCAACCAGTGCCTCCTACGAAGATCACCAAGAAGAACCCGACGCCGCTCTTCCCAACCAGTGCGTACACCATTGCTACAACCTGGATGGCGAGGCCAACCATGGTCACGACCCTGACGTTGAGTCGGACATTCAGCGTTTCAAGCAGGGAAAATACGGTAAGCTACACGAACTTGATGCTCAACAGGTCTCTCTGGACTGCTGCTAACGTTTTATACCCAGGCTGCACCCGCTTCTCAGCCTACAGGCGACATGGCCAAGTTCCTTGCCCGATGGAAGGACTGAGCAACGATTGCATTTCTTGAGTAGTTCATGTATTCTGTTATTAGGTGGGAAAAGGCTACATGATAGGGCAGCGGACTGAAAGCCATGGACGCGACAAACATATTCCGTTTATCTCTCTTGATGTACAGAGAATTATTGGCAGGCGTTGTAGGCCAGGACGGTTGGGAGACGAGGCGTTCGGCACGACTCGGGAGGATAGGTATTGAAGCTGTGGATACGAGAATCACTAGTACTCTCCGAGTGTCAGTCGTTGTATGTGGCACGCCTGCACATAGCATCCCTCGATCGCGACAGTGACTGTCCCCCAAGACTCAATCCATTTGTTGTTCTCGTCGTACACCAATCCAAGTGTCGACGGATAAGCGAAGCCCTACCATGCTCACCTTGACTCGATCACTCCCCCAGCCACAACAGCCAACTCTTTACCTTCTTACCCGCGGAACAGTATGGCAGATTCAGTAGATTCGATCCTCTCGGGGAAGTACCCGGCAAAAGCCCACGCCAAGAGGGTCGCCGATTACATGAAAGCTCATGGCGGGTCTGGCAGCGGCGTCATCTACCTCGAGGGGCAGAAGACGCGGATGATAGAAGTATGGTGTTTCCATACACGACCGGCGATGGAACCATTAAGTAACACCGTATAGGACAACGATGAGGCCATGCCTTTCCGGTGAGTCCATTCACATGCGCTCCTGCACTCTCCACTCTCCACTCCCCACTCTCCACTCCCCACTCTCCACTCTCCTTTCTCCAGACCCATCTCGAACCAGCACAACCAACCCAGACATCCCTTCACAGCCCATCTGAATCAGGAGAAGACATTATTCACTGGATCGCTGATGTGTGCTGAATGGTGATCGGTTGGAAGGCAGCGCCGTTATTTCTACTACCTGACCGGCTGTCCCCTGCCGGACTGCTACTTCACGTACGACATCGAAGCGCAGACGTCGACGCTGTTCATCCCGCCGGTTGACCCGGATGAGGTCGTTTGGTCGGGCTTGCCGACTACGGTTGAGGAGGCGAGGGAGAGGTGAGCCTGGTTTGCTTCTTATGTCTGGTTGTGCCTTGCCTTCTTGCTGCGGTGTGTGTTGTAGTTGGTCTTTGAGCATCTCTTTGGTTTCTGTCATTATCATGGTGGTCTTCAGGCCCCACCCATACCAGCCTTAGAATTGCGCTCGAAGCCATTGTGGGAGCTTGCAGCGCGGGTGATCAACCGCGTTTCTTCGTATGCGTCTTGGGAATCCGCTTGGAACCCTCGTTCATTGCAATCTACATCGTATCGGAACTGCATCGATGCCATCAGTATCGCCACCATCTCAAAGCTGGATCTTATTGGACTCTCAAAACCAACCAACAGATGAATCACAGCACCCACATCTCTGACAGTGCATTAGATACGATGTCGACGACGTACGGTTGTCCACCGAAGTAAACCTCTACCTCACCTCCTCCTCCACCCCGCAATCCACTGTCTGGGCCATCAACCACCAAGTCTCCACGCACACCACCTTCCTCAGCTTCGCATCCAAAGACTTCAGCCTCGCCAAGACCGCCATCGAAGAATGCCGCGTGGTCAAAGACGCCTACGAAATCGCCCTCACCAAAAAAGCAAACGCCATCTCCACAACCGCCCACATCGCCGTCATGAAAGCCGTCAAGCACGCCAGCAACGAGCGGGAGCTGCAAGCGCTCTTCCTGCAACAGTGCATCGCCCACGGCTGCCGCGAGCAAGCCTACGGCGCCATCGTCGCCAGCGGCACCAACGCCGCGACGCTACACTACCAGCAAAACTCCCTCCCGCTCGCCGGCAAGCTGAACCTCCTCCTCGACGCCGGCGGCGAGTACCGCTGCTACGCCTCGGACATCACGCGCACCTTCCCCGTCAACGGCCGCTTCACGCGCGAGAGCCGCGCCATCTACGCGATCGTGCTCAAGATGCAAAAGGCCTGCATCGCAATGCTGCGCGCCGGCGTGGTGTGGGAGCGCGTGCACGAGCGCGCGCACCAGCTCGCCATCGAGGGCCTGCTGCACCTCGGCCTCCTGCGCGGCGACAAGGAAGCCCTCTTCGCGGCGCGCACCTCGGTCGCCTTCTTCCCGCACGGCCTGGGCCACTACCTCGGCATGGACACGCACGACTCGGGCGGGCACGCCGACTACGCCGACCCGGATCCCATGTTCCGCTACCTGCGCGTCCGGGGCGCGCTGCCCGCCGGCGCCATCGTCACCGTCGAGCCGGGCCTCTACTTCTGCCGCTTCATCGTCGAGCCGTACCTGAGGGACGAGAAGCACGCGGGCTTCATTGACGAGGACGTGCTGGAGCGCTACTGGAGCGTCGGCGGGGTGCGCATCGAGGACGATCTGTTGGTCACCGAGGAGGGGAGCGAGAACCTGACGGCGACGCCGAAGGAGGTCGAGGACGTGGAGGCGCTGGTCAATGGATAGGGTGCAGACTGTGGACAGCTCTCTCGACTCGTGCCGGCGCAGAACCAATGATTGGGGTCGTGGCAGAGAGTCTGGTCGGAGACGGTGCCGGTGAAGGAGGCCTGGGCCTTTCGTGACATGGGGAGAGTATCGGCTACAACAGCGATTAAGGGGACCAGGAAGAATGCGCGAGTAGCGGGAGAAGCGAACAAGCAGTCTGAAACGCCAGGATATATGCAATCTACAGACACCACCCCCCTTTTCCCACGCCCGCCCGGACCCAAAACGATTACACCTCGTGCCGTCCCACCCTAATCCACCTTCCCACCCGCCCCACCCGCGCCCCCGCCCCCGAGCAGCCCCATCCCCTCCCGCCCATCCAGCTGGAAGAAGCCGCCCTTCTCGCCCCACGCCGGCAGGCCCCTGCCGCTCCTGAGCTGCCGCCTGACCCAGACGGCGAGGCCGACGGCGAAGCCGGCCAGGACGACGAGCGCGACGAGCGGGTGCGACGAGACGGCGCTGCGCAGCTGGAAGAAGAAGCGGCCGAGCTGGGAGGTGGTGGACTTTGGCGCGATCTTGGGCGGAGACGCGACGATTTTCGGCAGCGTTTCCAGGATCGACGTCCGGCTGGGCACGATGGGGTTGCCGGTGATGGTCGTGTCCCAGTAGCGGCGGTTCTGGCGGGGGTGTATGTGTTAGCATTGCGGGAGTGGGGGGGGGAGAGGGGTTTCAACTTACGTCCTCGTCGTTGATGACGACGCGCTCGCCGTCTCGAACCGAGATGCCGTAGGTGGTGCGGATCCAGCGCTCCCAGAAGACACCGTCGACCCACGCGAACCCGACGTCCTTGCGCTCGATCTCGTCCATGTTGATGCGGATGCTCTTTGCGGCGCGCAGCGCGCGCTGGTCGTTGCGGTCCTCGGCCTCCTCGATGCGCAGCTGCTTGGCGTCGCGCAGCTCCTGCCGCTCGAGCTGGTAGGCCTGCGTCTGCTTGTCGATCCACTCGAGCGCGGCGTTCTTGATCTCGCGCTTGGCGATGGCGAACTCGTCCGACCGGTCCCGCGACAGGATGCCCAGCACCACCAGCTTGTTGTCCATGATCTCGCGCGAGTTGGACGCCGTCAGTTCCGGCACGATCGGCAGCCACACGGACTGCATCCACGTCAGCACCTTGCGGAACTCGCGCGTGTCTTTGGGCGCGAGCGCCGTGTAGTATGTGGGCTTGCCGTCTCGGCTCACCAGCAGTCGCGGCCATGTCGAGATCTTGAACCGTTGGGCGAGTTTGGGATCGTTGGTCTTGACGAGCTTGGCGTGCCCGATCAAGCTCAGCACCAGCCGTTCCAGCGCCTGAAAGTCCTCCGTCGTCGTTGCGTGGTCGTAGAAATAGAGGAAGATGACCTCTTCCGTCTTCTCGAGCTCCTCGAATGCCGCAGCATCGACGTCCAGGACGCCATCTCGGACGGCGACGGCCTTGTTGGTGAAGCTGATCAAGTCACCCAATCCCCGCAGACCATCGTACTCGACGCGCTCGCCACCTTGGAAGAAGAGGAGCGTAGGATAGCCCTTGACACGCACGTCCTTGCAAAGCCGCTTCTCGACGTCGCAGTTGACTTCTCCGACGTTCAGACGATTTTGCATTTCCCGAGCCATGCCTTGCCAGTTGGGGGCCATAGCTTGGCAATGATGGCACCAAGGAGCGTAGAACTTGACGAACCACGGATCTCGCGTTGTTGTCACCAGCTTCTGGAAGCTCTCCGCCGTCAAGGGTATCGATCTTCCGTTCTTGTTGGCCGTCTCCTTGGGTAGTACCTCCGCAGTCTTCGTAGACTTCTTCGTTGCCGTTGACTTATCTGACGAAGTTGAGGCAGTCGCCACCTCGTTGTGCTTCTCCCCTGCTGCTTTCCCCCCAGCAGCGTCTTTGTCCTTTTCCGCAGAGACGTCCGGTTTCGCGCCGACAGCCACTCCTGCCGCGCCGACTTTAGGCAGCTTGACGCCTTCTTTCGGTCTCGAACCTGGCCTTATCGATTCAAGGGTATCCTCGACAAACTTGCTCATGGATGCAAGATCCTTGGCCCCGACGCTGGTCTTCACCTCCTTGCCGTCCTTGAACAGCACGACCGTTGGGAATGAGTGGACGTTCTTCTTGCCGCAGGCTGTTCCAAAAGCCACGCAGTCGACTTTGGCGAACTTGAAGTTGTAGTATCTCGAGAAGGAGTTGAGTGAGGATTGGGAGTCCGGCGACTCTTGCGATGCGGCTACTGGTTTCGAGGTATAGTAGAATTCGTATAGTGTCTGCCATGTGGGCGCAAATGCCTTGCAGTGGTGGCAGTAGGGCGAGAAGAACTCGACAAGCCTGTACAAAGCGTTAGCCTGGACCATGCCATGCCGTGTGCTCTACACACCAATAGCCAGTGCTGATCTCCTCATCGATCTTCTCGCCGTTGATCTCTATTAGCGGAGGCACTTGTTGCCCGTTGAACATTGTTCCCTTCGGTGACCCTCCATCCGTCTTCTTTTCCAATGATTCTTCAGTAAGTGGAGTAGGTATCGCTGCCCCTGCTGCCACAGATGTCGATGTCGTTGCTATTCGGTGTGCTGGCTTTGGGGGCACTTCTAGCGCTACTTCAGGAGCTTCAACTCGTCCTTGGACCACCGCAGGCGGTGCGGCGAAGACGGCTGAGAGGAGGGCGAGGGAGATGAACGCGGCCGGTAGTAAGGACCTCATGCAAGCCCGTCAGATACCTCGAAGCCGGCGCGCCCACCGGCTTGACCGGCCTCTTCACCCACCCAGCACCCCGGAGCGCCCTGATCTACCTCTACTCGTCGACGCTCGACAAGCTGAAGCGCCTCCCCGAACACAGCGCGTACCGCACGGCGACCGAGGCGCTGACCAAACAGCGCCTCTCCATCATCGAGGCCGTCAAGCCGGACGGCTACGAAGCGTGGCTGGAGCGGGTCAATGAGCAGGTGGCCAAGAACCCCCAAGCCTTCACCACGTACGGAGTCGGCGTGAAGCACGAGCACGGCGGGCGCCAGTTCGTCACCACCAGGGTGGAGAGCGGGGTCGACGAGAGGGAGGAGGAGTGGGATGGCGAGATGATCGAGGCGCCGGAGCTGGAGGGTGTGCGGTCGAGCAGGGAAAGAGCCGAGCAGGCGGCGGGCCTGGCTCGACCGCTCGAGGCGGAGGAGCTGAAGAATTTCGAGCTGGAGAAGGAACCGTCTTTGACGGCGCAGCAGTATGTGGCAGTCCTCACTGCTTCGACGGAAGGGGCGGGACCAGGCTAACGAGTCGCAGGGTTTCGGACATCGAGGCCCAGATTGGTGCCGGCTTGATCGAGGAGGTTATCCAGGTGGCCGAGGGCGAGCACATGCTGGTGAACACGATGCTCGAGTCGAAAGTGTAAGTCTACAGGTCTTCACCCACGTCCGTTGGTACCCGCAGCTGATACACTATTATTCACACAGGTGGGAGGAGCTCGAGGAGAAGCCAACAGAGGGCCAATGGACGTACTACGAGCGCGGCGCCAACGTCGGCACGACGCAGAAGCCGTAAGGCCTCCCCATCTCAGAACCCCCCAACCTGTACATATCTTTGTCTGCAATAACGAAAAAGCCGCTTGACTGAACGAGCTGCCAGAAACAAGTGACGTCGCGCACCGACGAAGAGCTGCTCGGATCTGTTGAGCTCTCTCTTCGTGATTGGCCGCGCTCTTGTCTCTGCCGAAGCACGTCTATGCCTTGGACGAGGCGGCGACACGTCTGTTCGTCTTTTGCATCGTCGATTGCCTCTTACGCTTCCCTGGCCACCATAGAGTGTTACAGCGAAAGTCATCAGCAGTTTTCTCCATCTTCCATACCAATCCATCCAGCGTTCTCACACACCGATCGAGAGCTTCCCAACCATTGTCCCTCGTCGTACTCGGTATTGCTATTGTTGACCATACCGTGCGCCACCGGACTAAGAGCACAGAGCAAACGATACTCTCCGAACGTCGCCACGGCTCTTTTCCTTGTCGAAGAGGAGCTGGCCGCCCTTTTCTTCCCACGGCCTCGGCGTATGCGTGAAGCCTCGACCCTGCGCACTCCCTCGCGTTTCTCAGAGCCGCTCTCCAGCAGCCGTCTCGCCAGCCCGTCGCCGCCCCCACCCAACCCACCCGCCACCAAAAGTCCCCGCCAGCACACCACCGGCCTCGCGCTCTCCGCCCCGCCGCCAAGAGTCCCCACAGCCAACGCGCCGCCCCAGCCACAGCGCGTGAATTCGCAGCCCGCCGTCTCCAGTCCTCGTCCCCCCCCCCTTCCCCCTTCCCCTCTCAATCCCCCGATCCCGAGGTGCAGGCGGCAGGCGCACGCTCGCCACCCCTCGCTTCTCGCGTTGTCGCTCAGGCACACGTCGGATGTTGCTGGTTGCACGTTGCAGGCATCGACTGGTCGAGCCGGGCTGGGCTGGGCCGGGCTGCACGTGACACCTGAGATCTGCGGGTCCAGAGGTTTGGGGGCTGCGGTCGTTGCGCGGTTGCGTGCCGGAAAAGGGGAAGGGGGAGGTGAAGGGGAAGGAGATGGTGAAAGGGGTGGGCGGGGGGGAGGAGAAGAAGTAGAAGGAGAAGGGAGAAGGAAGGGGGCGAGGTCTCCGCTGCCCCCCCCCCCCCGCTCCAGCGCGCTCTTAACAGCCCAAGGGCACGGGGCACAGCCTCCACAGCCCCTCCGCCAAAGCCACGGTCTGCAGCGGAGGCACAGTCGGGGGGGAAGCTCCCACCACACCACGCTGTCAAGGCCCCGGGTCGAGCGAGCCATCGCAACACCGCGCCAGCGGCCCCATCGGACCGGCGGGCGCGTGCTGAGCGGCTGCGGTCACGGTCGTGCGGCGTCGGTGCGCCGCGGTGGTCCGCTGTTGCTGCGTGTGTGGGTAGTGGCGGGCCCGTCCTGTCCTTTTTGCTGCGTTGGTCGGTGCGGTCGGTGTGAGGCTACCTTGGTGCGAGGGTGATGGGGGTGAGGGGAGTGTGAGAAGGAACGGTTGGGCGGCGGGAGTGGGAAGGGGGGGGAGTGATAGACGAGGTGGTTGTAGCTGTGGCGTGTTGGATTCAAGGAGGGACGGAGCGTTGGGATGTTCCGCGTGGTCCTGTTGGCTCATGAGAACAGCTTTGATGCTTTTATGCGTTTGGTGGTCACAGTGACGACGATAGGAACGGCGAGTGTGGATTTTCTTCGTTGAGCCATATTGGTATTACTATCTTCGATTACGTGACCACTCGGCCACTCTATCGCAGAAGCAACAACAACAAAGGAAAAGAAAGGCCGTCAGGCAGCCAGAGGAGAGAGAGAAAGACAAGACCGTCGCCGGTCTGTGGTATGGAGGCACCGTGGTGCAGCGAGTGAATCACAAAAGGTTTGACGACACATCTTCTCGTCCAATAGAAGAAAAGAAAAAGACCCAAACGCCAACGCAAATGATGTTTGGAATGCCAAACCGCTGGAACGCTTGCCACAAGAAAGCCCATCACGAAAAAGGATCAAGGCGCAGTTCGTCACAGACGTGCCTCGTCTACGCGGCACCGGCAGACTCGGGCGCCTCCTGGATCTTGGTAACCTGGTTGCCCGCTCTGACGATTCGGTTGCCCGCGTCGTCCTTGACGTACTGCACGTCCTTGTTCTCGCGCTGGGCCCGCTTCCAGATCTCGACTTCGCAGCCGCCGCGGATGACGCCGACTCTCATGGTCGAGAGCAGGTTGTGGGCGGCGTTGGAGTGGTTGTAGACGCCACCGTTGAAGATGGCGGTTGCGTCCTTGCCGAGCCCGGACTTGATCATGGCCTTCCCACCTGGGTGGTCCTTGATGCTATTGCTTTTGTTATTATACGGTACGTGTGTAGGGTAATGGTAGGAACTTACAAGTCGGTGACGTCGTGGACAACACCAGCGACAGCGATAAGGCCGCGACCGTTCTTTGCCTGGTCAACGTAGTCGTCCCACTCCATGACCGGTAGCTGCTCGAGGGGTACACCCCAGTCGAGCTTGGAACGCTTCTGGTCGAGCTTCTTCTGCTGTTGCTGGACACGACCCTTCTCGATCTCGTTGGAGCGGAACTGCTTCAGGTCGTACGCGAGGCCAAGCTGCTTCCAGATCCAGATGGACCATTTTGTCGGGTCGTACTGGTGCCACTCGATAGCGTTCCTGTAGTCGCTGGGGAACTCGTGGTGGAAGTTGTGGTAGCCTTCGCCAAGGGTGACGAGAGCGGTGATGATGTGGTCGCGAGGGGAGTTGCGGTCGTCGAAGGGCTGATCTCCGAGCCAGTGAGCGAGCGAGTTGACGCAGAACGTCGCCTGCTGCACGAAGAAGATTCTCAGTATTCCAGCGTAGATGAAGCCACCCCAGTAGTCGCCCCATCCGAGGCCGGCTACGAGGGTTGGGAAGATCAGGCCGCAGAAGAAGACGACCTTGAGGTAGTGGCGATGCTGCCAGACAACCACCGGGTCGTCGTTGAGGTCGGAGATGTCGGTGCGGCCAATTCTCTTGGGGTTCTGCTTCATCAACATCCAGCCAAAGTGGCTGTAGAGGAGTCCCTTGCGCACAGAGTAGGGGTCCTTGTCGGTGTCGGTGTAGCGGTGGTGAGCACGGTGGTCTCTGGCCCACCATCTAATGGATCCCTCGACAGCCCCGCCACCAACGAAGGCGAGGAACATCTTGAGCGGGAGGGTTGCCGAGTAGGAGGTGTGAGCCCATAGTCGATGGTAACCCGCAGTGATGCCGAGACCCGTGGCGAAGTAGTATGCCACTGACCACAGTGCGGTCTGCCAGTAGAGGGGAGTCCACCAGGCCGTCACCAGGCCGATCATGGGGATTCCGACGATGAGGAAGACGTTCAGCCAGTTGACGTGCTTGTAGAAGTTGTATCTCGTCATTGGCGTCTCGGTGATGTGCGGCTTCTTGGGGTCGTAGGACTTGTTGCGGTTCGGCTCCGAAGACTTCGCAACGGGGGAAGGCTTGCGGTCTTCTGAAATGAATGCAGGGTCGACGGCCGACATGCCGGCGGTCGGCTGGTGTGAAGGCATGACTGACGGCGGTGTCGAGTCGATGGCTGTGTGGTGGTGAGAGTGGGTAAAGAGTGGTTGTAGGTTGTGAGCAGAGGCTGGGGAAAGAAGGCGTGGAGGGTGCGAGAGGGAAGTTTTATGAGTCTGGCAAGTGCGTGTGGGGTCCGGCGAAGAGGCCCAACAGCAGGGGTTCGACGATGTCGCACGGGTGGCCAAGAGCGGTGACCAAGCCTGTTCGGGGAGCCGTGCAGGGTGAATGGAATCAGGGAGAGGCAGGAAGGGCAAGGAGCGAGAGTGTCGAGTGGAGCCCGAGGTTGATGGGAAGCGGCGACAGAGAGGCAAAGAGGCATCGCGGCTCTCGAGCCCTCGAGTGTTGGGAAGCCCAACAGCCCTTCGTCATGTTCCCGAGTCGCCGGCCAATCACCGGCCCCGCGCGATCGCCGCTGCTTTCCATCATCCTGCGTGCGCTCTCAACCGGCTCCTCCCTAACAGCTCACTTGACGTCGATTACTGACAATCGGGGCGATGAGGAATGGAGCAATTGATTCGTCGCGGCCAGGCTTCTGGAGTGCGTCCTGGACAGTCGGTGACCGCCCGCTCGACACGCAGGGACGACGATTCCCTCGCTCCCGCAGATCGGAGAGGACACGGTGGCACCCGACCTCGCAGTCCCAGGGTCCCCTCAGCCCTGCGGGGCGCCAGAACCCGGCAACTCGGCGGGTGCTGACGGCTTGCAAGGCCGGGCTGCATGGGCTAGGCAAGGTGGGCTTCTCTTGTCCTTCCAGAAGCCCGACCGCCTGCGCGTCGCATGCTTCGTCTCAGCCCAGGGCAGGTTGGTGCTTCGAGGCAACCACGGAAGCATCTGTCCGCCGCTCCGGCCTATGTTCCCTCGTCCTCGTCGTGTGCAAGTGCTCGAGCAACAGTCCCTCGTCTGTCCGTTCTAACGCTACGTCCATCGCAGTAGCCAGTCCATAGAACCGTCCAAAACCCGCAAAATCGACCACCCCTTGTAATCGATTTTGCGGGGTCTGGACGGTTCTATGGACTGGCCACTGCGATGGACGTAGCGTTACTGAACCTCGATCCGTTGAGCTCTCCGTGCCTCCGTTCGTCTGCCTCCTCCCGTATGGCTTCGCGGAACGACTCGATACTCGGCAGCGCTTCGCAAGCTCTGCTTGTGTCCTATCGACCTCTACACATGTCAAGCGTCGTCGTCGTGCGTTGCACATGCTATCTGTCGACACTGTGGACCATGCCCAACCCTGTGCTTCCCACTTGCCTATCCTCCCAACGCCTCTCACATGCTGCGCTTCTACTTTCACGTGTGCTTCTCTGCAAGCCTCCGTATCATGCACGATATCCCTCCCTCTGTTCGCAGCCTCTTCTCTCCGCTCCTCGGTTGGCGCCACGGCTGCACCAACGTATGCCATGAGCCTCTCTGCCACTCTAGTCCCCAGATTCCCGTACAATCGCGACGCAACCACCAGAACGTCGCTCAATGGCGAGCTCGATCAAACCGCCAGCAGTTCTCGTCAGCAAAGATCCCGCTTCTGCTCCCGCCCGTTGGGATGCACCTGCAGCGGGAGCCGGCCGACTGCTGCTCAGCGCCAGGGCTAAACCCAACGCGTTGCTCGTGTCAGACCACGGAACATGTGAAAGTGCAATATGTGGCATGATGTCCCGCCGATTGTGTACCTCTTCTTATCTCGTAGGGACAACAGCTCCACGTGTCACCGAGCAGGCCGCTGGAGCTGGCGAGCGCTTGCCGATCAGCTTGAGAGCAGATGTTTGAGACGGTAGGCTGCAGACGAGGATTCCGTCAACTTCTATGTGCTCGTCCCAGGTTGATCTCTATTCTCACCTCAAGGCTCCACCGCCTCACTCTGAGCGATACGCATCCTTTCTGCCGTTCACGTCAACACGCTCCCAAGATCATGGTGGAACACTGTCGTCTGACCGGTAACATGCCTTACGCTCTCAGGGCATGTGCCGAACCGCTATTTGTCTTCTTCTTTACGTTGCCGCGTCTTCGGCTCCTACAAATCAACCGTCACCTCATACCACAAGAACGTGCAGCTGCGGTCTGCGCCCAGGCATAACAGCTCGAGCACGATCACGCTCTGGCGGCATGTGCCGGCTGACTGCGGTTGAAGGAAACGTTGGGACCACCTTATCAAGGTCGAAAGTCGAAAAAGTCGTCTTGCGGTGGGTCCAGTACGTGAAGAACGTTCCTCCACACCACGCTGATGTGCTTCCAAGCGTCTAGCCGATCCCTTACTGGGAGTGCCATAGCGTTGAGGACGCATTCCCTTCGGGTGTGGGAAACGTTGACGTCGTCGTAGGCAAGAACTCCCAGGAACGGAACCACTCAGCGAACGACAACCCCGTGCTCTTCTCACTCCTCGCACGGCAGGGTGGTTGCGCCAAGTCGGTCTTCACTGGTGGTCATTTACTTCTTCGCACGTAGCATGCCTTCCAACGTCCTTTTCATCACAACAAGCTCTATCTTACCCTCGTACTTCTTCCAATCGCCAAGCTAGCTACAGACGATGTGATCCCATCAAGAAGCCTTCAAGACCATGGAGCCTCTCAAGCTATAGCCCCGGCACTCGGTGGCCTCGAAGTGTTCTTGGTAGGAGAAGGCGATACGTTTGCTGGAACAGCCCATAAGTACATTTCGAGACCGCAATCTATGTAACCCGCTACAACACACCCATCCGTTGTCGAAGCCAGAGGTGAACGGTATCCTACAACCCTCTTTCGTCCGTATCCCACACTCGATCGACCTAACAAGAGGCTTACACTCTAGAAGCTCTCCGGATTGCTATACAATCACGTGACGAGCATCTCCCGTTGTGATGGCAGAGCCGCTAGCGTCTTTCCCACAGCGAGTCACGTACAGAATCTCCTCTCACAAGACCCATACGTTTTTTTTCGTAATAGAAGCGACATCTGGTCATCCACGCTCTCCTCCCACGTTCTCTATCTTCACCAGGTCCAACAACATCGCTGCGGTCTCGGAATGGTCTGATGCCTCCTAGTCGCTGCCGTAGCAGACCAAGGTGGACGTCGAGGGATTGGCGAAGAGTCAAGGCAGAGTTAATCAAGTCCCCTTAGAACCATCATCGAACAATCACTCCATTGCTTTCCTAGTTCTCGAACTCCTGTTCCTACGGCCAGGATCCTGCACAGAATGAGCAGCAGACAGTGTTGGCGCACAGACCGGTGCTCCAGTGATGCATCAGGCTCCCGTTTCGCTGTCCATCAGCAACAAGACACACAACGTCCTTTTCAATCTCTCGTATCCCTCCCCCCCCCTTTTTTTTCCCCGCGTGGGCCGGCAAATAAAGAGCGGCAAGTCCAGAGCACACGAGCGTCCCTACACGCGCCACGACATTTACCGTCACGTGCATCGCTTCAACATCAGCGCAGTCGGTGAGTTCCACGAATGGGCTATTCGGGATGGGTTGGGTAAGCACGCTGGTCGTCCACAGCGGCTGATGCCGAAGAGGAGATCGGTGGAGCGCAGGATGGTGGAGGCGGAGCTGCCTCGGGGAACGAGTTGACAGATGGTCCGTGTCAGAAGCCTCGTCCTCCTGACGTTGGAACGCAGTCAGCGAAGGGGATCGTAGACCCGATGGACGCCATCGACGTCTCTGGAAACCCTGTTCGCGTGCACGTTGTGCTGGCTGCAGTTGCGGTGTGGTTCGGGCGTGGAACAGGTGGGGTTTTGCCGCTGCCAAGCTGTCCTGGTCACCCGGAAGGGGGGGGGAGGGGGCGCGTCGTGAGGCAATGGCATCTTACTGCAATGTGTCCCCACCAGACAGTCATGCACTCGCACAGTAGACGCGTCCGCTTGCTCCCGCCACCACGAACGTGCCATCTGAACGACCCGACGCTCTCGCAAATCCCCTCCTAGATCTCGCCCCAAGCACCCCCCCCAACACCTAGTCCGCCGTCTTCCGCGGCTTCTCCTTCAGCGCGTAATACCGCCTGTCCTGCTCCTCCCTCGGCACGCCCCCGGCAATGAACCAATGCTCGCCGGTCTCCAGCACGTCGACGGCGTCGCCGACCCTCAGCGCGGCCGTCTCGGTCGCGGGCTCGAGCTGGGCTCGTTGGCGTCCTTGACGCCCGTCGCCGGGTCGACGTTCGGCAGGCCGCAGCGCGCGGTCCGGCAGGCGACGTGGTAGGTGCCGCTGCCGATGCGGATGCGCTTCCAGCTGTCTTCGGCGAAGGCGGCCGGGCCGGTTACTGGGGGGGCGGGGTCAGTTGGGCTTTGGGGCGTCTGCAGGCGGGGCCATGGGAGGGTGGGGGGCGGGGGGACGTACTGTAGATGTTGGAGCGGAAGCGCAGGGCATCGAGGTTGCGGGGGCCCGTGGGACCGAGCTTCGAGGCGACGTCCCGGACGCTGGCGAGGTTCAGGAGGTGCAGTGGATACTGTGTAGGTGGGTGTTAGCAACCCCCCTTTTCCGACTGGTGATGGAAGTATGAGTGAGGGGGAGTGGAGTAGGGGGGGCGGAAGACTTGCGGCGTCAGAGAAGCCCACAACCGGCTGGTAGCCGATCTCATCCTTCCTAGGCGCGCAGCGGAACAGGTCTCTGCGCTTCTCGTTGTCTACGCGGAAGAGAGTGAAGGTGTTGGAGACGCCGAGAGTGTATTTCAGCTTCGCAAGGATGTTCGCTGGGATCTCGGCACTCATATTCAACGCCTCGGGCTCGTCGGCGAAGATCTTCATCCGCTCGGTCGAGTAGCCTTTCTCTTTGATGCGGTCCCGGGGCGGGTCGAAAGGGATGCGGAACGTGATCTGCGGTTCGGCCCGGATGCTCGTCTGGCGCAGCTTGGCTCCAAAGCTGGAGGCGATGGCCTTCACTCCTCCTGACCAGTCTGGGCTGAACGGAAAAGATATCACAATACACCCCCCGCTCTTGACCCACTCGCCCTCAGCCGAGTACGTCGGAGACTTGGGATCCGGAACCCACAGTTGAGTCTTGACGAGGGCGAGACGCGGAAACTCGCGTTCGGTGACGCAGATCCAGCGGTGTTGGACCGGCGGCTTAGACGAAACGAGCTGGGCGAAGGAGAACTGCCGATCGAATCTCAGGCCTGTACTGACGACCTCGCCGTGTTGCAGCTCCACCGGCGCGCACGACTTGACAGGATAGACGAAGAGGCCCTTGACCTCTGCCCG
Source organism: Cryomyces minteri (assembly GCA_005059845.1). NCBI lineage: Eukaryota > Fungi > Ascomycota > Dothideomycetes > Cryomyces > Cryomyces minteri. Next base: position 50,743 of record NAJN01000014.1, read on the forward strand.
TGGCGAGCCGTCGGGTGTGGTGCCGCAAGTCCCCTCTTTCTCGTATTTCTTGTCATACTGGTCTTTGAGACGGCTGTCCGCCATGAGACCGAACGGGCGACATCCGGCCGGCGCAACCTGCTCTTCCCGGCGGTGGACGTACTCCAGGACGATGAGGACGACGATAGGTAGTAGTGGAATGCACAAGGCCATGAGATAGTAAGGAGGCGACAGGACAAGGGTACCGCGAATAAGGTCCATCTTGAACAGACCCATGACAGCCACTCTTGATGTTGATGATACAAAGCGCTTTTATTGCAGTGATGGGGGAAATGACTTTCACTGAGACAAGGCTTCGGTCACGCACGTAATGAAGAAGTTGATACCCTACGTTACGTTGACGGGCCTGCTATACTGCATGCCTTAGGTGTAGGAGTAATGAAGACGAAGATGCTTCTCCTCACTTGATGACAGAACCTCGCTTCTAGGTGCAGCTTCTCCGCCCGTCTGCGGGCGACAGGAAGCGGCGCTGTGCGAGCATCAAGACAGAGGCACTCATGCTAACGCTGTGAACTGTACTCTTTCCACCATGGGCAGAAGCCTCCCTGGGGACGTCGAGGTCGGTTGTCCGCTTAGTCAACAACTCGCCATGTTTTGTATTCGCATCTCCGCACTCGCTTCGCGTCCCTGCGCGTCACACGTCAAGGATGCCTTCCTCGAATACGTATTTATGCGTCCCCGCCGCCGTGTATTGACGGTAGGATACCGCCATGCCCAGCTATACAACACCTCCTGAAGTGTCTAGTCGCCCCTTGCGAGTCGCCTTGTTGACACCCAGGAGCTCCAATGGGTGATTCGAAGCAAGCTGCACCGCTCCCTTCCTCGTCGTCCCGTGTGTTTGAGCTTCCACAATCTCTGTTGTGCACTGACTGACGTCCTGAAGACCGCCTGCCCACGGTATCGGCGACTCAAGCGTTGCAGGATCTCAAGTCCAGCGCTCCCCGCGGCATCTCGACTGGCCTTAGCCAGCTTGACCACCTCCTCTCCCGCCGGGACGCAGCACCGACCGACGGCGAAGGTGCTGGAGCAGGTGGCTTGGAAAGAGGCAAAGTCACGGAGCTATGGGGACCACCTGGAGTAGGGAAGACGGCTCTTGCGTATGCCTTCGTCTCTTCCGTCGTATAGTGCGCCTGGTCGTTGATTCCCGCGCTGACCGCGTTGTTCTCTGAAGCCTTCAGGCAGCCGCTTCCGCTCTTTACGCGGGTGACAACGTGGTGTGGGTAGGTCAGTCTCGTCAGCTCCAGGCTTCTCATACCGACGTGCGAAAACACTCGTGCTGACATTAGGTGACCCTGCAGATGCGTCTTCCAAACTGCCAGGGCCGCGGTTGCAGGAGATTCTGTCCAGTTCCGCAGCCTCTGCCACTTCGCAGGAGTCTCCCAGCTCCTCGAATCGTAAAGCCATCGAACTACTGGTTGGATTTCACCACTATCAGATTCCCACTCTGTCTCATTTGATCGCCCTTCTTGTCCGCCCTCCTCCGACATTTCCGCCCAGAGCTACGAGCCTTGTAGTCGTCGATGGTATATCAACATTGTTCGACAATGCATATCCGCGTTCCCCGGATACACCGAAGAGCGACACAGCCAGGTGGGCAGCTGGGAGAAGGTTTGCAGTGCAAACCACTCTGATCACTTCTATTGGGAAGATGGCTGCACTGAACAACCTCACTGCGTTACTCACCAGCCAGGTAGTCACTCGGGTTCGACCAGGTTCGGGCATGGGCGCACTACTATGTCCCGCCATTCAAAGTACGGATTGGGAGAATGGCATATCCACAATACTGGTCATGTTCCGCGATTTTGCTGGGTCGGCCACGAGCCGCACGAAGGGGAACAGCGAAGGGAGGGAGGAAGAAAAAGAGAAGATGCGACGAATGCGGTTTGTTGGCGTACTCAAAGCCAACGGTGTGACTATGGCGAACGAAGGAGGCGTTGGACCGGTGGTGCCCTTCAGCGTTGAGCGTGTGAGTCTTCACGACACGCTTCTTGAGCGCTGCGTTACTGACAATTCCAAAGGAGGGTCTACGAGAGATGAAGTTTCCGTCGGCTGAGCTTACAGTGCGACCGATCTTAACATCCCCTATTCAACCAGTCACTCGCAAACGCGATTACGACGAGATCGCCGACTCAGATGAAGAACTTGGATCTGATGAGCAGTACGGTTGGGCGGAGCTCGACGAAGGCGAAGTAGCTGCTGAAGGCTTGATCATCGCTGATGACATGCGAGAGTCGACCACTGAAATCAAGTCGAAGGAGCGAGCTTACGATACAACTGCAGCTACGGACGACGGCTCAAACGCTTGATGGTTGCCGCAGGCGTTGCGAGGGCCATGGTGCCATAACCAGCTACGACTATCCGGTGAAGCAGGCCTAGCTACGAAGACGGCCATGTCGGGGTGCAGCGGCACGACGATCCGCAGACGTGCCATCTGATGCTGGGCGGAAGACTCGCAAGCCAGCCTCTGACATGGCAGCTGTCGAGTGAGGAAGGCGGACAGAAACTCACGAAAGTGAGAGATTCGAAGCACAATACGGTCAGGGGCCTGCGCGGAGAACCTCGTCGTGACGAAGGACTCGATAGGGCCGATAGGGGTATTGGCAGTGCAAGAGTCCACACGAAGAGAAACTAAGGAGACAGGATTCTACAGAAAGACCGAGTCGTGCATACAACATGCACTGCTCATGCGAGGCTTCGCACTGGAGGAGTGAGGACGTCGATGCAGGGGTTGTGGGTTGTCCCAGGCCGCGCAGCTAAACGGACTGTGCGACGTCGTTTGAAGTGTCCACATGGGGCTGAGTCTGGCCGGTCACATACCAACGAGGGGGCTCGGCTGCCCTGTCCTGCCTCACAAGGCTTGGAGATGACTTGGAGATGACCGCCAGCACGTCACGAGCAGGAAGTCGCCCCTTGCACGGAGAAAGAGCAAGGGGGACAGAGGCACTTGTTGTGTAGGACCGAATCCTGGGGTCGAAATGACGCCGGTCGGACCGACTGTCGCATCGACAGGATTCCGCATGGTAACAAACGCATCGCAAGCAGCATGCGATTCTACCTTTCCCCAACGCGTGCCGGCGTCTGCTCCTGATCGTGGGCTTGCTCGGTGACGTGCGACTTCCTCGCATTTCGCGATTGTCGCTCCGCCGGCGTGAGCCGAGGGCCTGGCGAAAGCGACTGCTGATGCCGCCCGTCCAAGCGTTCTCAGCAGTGATGTCTCCCCTCTCCGCAGTGGTGTCGGAGGTGCGACGTGCGAGCACCAGGCGAGGGACGGGGTTTTGGGTGTTGGATGCGATTGGCACATGCCATCTCGACGCGATTCGAGACGACGCTGCTGTAGAAAACGTTGCACGAGGGCTTTTGCAGTAATCACGCCCACAACACACCGTAGAGAAAGCTGAGCCGGAGCGTTGCGCAGACAGTGCAGCCGAGCCCGTCGCCAGCGCAACAGCCCCCTCGATATTCGTGAAGGTCGTGCTCGCCCTCATCTGCCTCAGAACCCCAAGTCACTGCCCCCCCCCACGAGCGTCATCCCTTGTGTATCGCTGCTGACAATGCAAGGCAATCTTCGATCGTCAAACAAACCCACTCCCGCATCCCGCACCCGCATCGTCCCCCTCGCCCCCCGGGCGGCAATCTTCCTTATCTCCACATTCCCCAGGTGAAACCCCCAGGACCCACAGCAGGGCGGCCGAGCAGGAAAACGAAGAAAGAAAGAAAGAAACCCGTGCCGCACCAGCAAGCGCAGAAACGGCGACGCGGAGCTAGAAACCCAGCCGCCTGCACCCGGACGGCCCCACGACACGAAGGAAGAAGCGACCGGGCCTCGAACGCCGCGACGGGGGGGTCCCCGACGTCGAGGGTAGGGGGGTTGCGACGCAACAAAGTAGTGGGAGCTGGAGCGAGGTTTCCGTCGTGGGCCGGGGCAAGGGGGATGCTAAATTTACGTGCGGTGGTTCCAATCGTAGCGCCCTTGTGCGAAGGGCGACCGCCTTCTCCGTCACCCGCTCCCCCCTCATGCCCGGTCGGGCCAGCCGGCGGGTGAACGTACACGCGGGGCTCGAGGACTCTGTGGGGGGGGAGAACACCCCCACGCTAGCGAAAGGTCGGAGGTGGAACGGTGCTGCGTCTCGAGTATGGAGAGAGGGTTGCGCTTGGATGATGGGAGTTTCGCTTCTAGGGGATACGGTGCAGCGCCGGGAATGCAGGACTGCTTCCCCGCGCATCGATGGGGCTTGGGGGTGTGCAGAGTCCCCACGCAAGCCTCTCGCAGTGCGTTTGTATGGGTATGGGCACTGGCATGGGCACGGGCAAGGGCGAGGGCAAGGGCAGGCCCGCGACGTTTGAGAGTCGATTGCGGGTTGGGCCCGGAGGGCCGGAGGGGAAGGAAAGGTCGTTGGATGAAGGCAGGAAAGGATGCTTACAGCGAAACGACTCGACGGATCCGGCGTTGCTTGCGCCGTGCTCGGCACAGGTTGTTGCGTGTGCAATGTGAGTGCGCGAGAGACGACGCAAGGCGTGTGGTCCAAGGCGGCCAAGACCCGCGTATCTGCGCCGGCGTCCGTGTGAGTTGGAATGTTGGGGAGTGTGGAGATTGTCTGTGGGGAAGGGCGCATCTGGAGGAGGAAGGACGTGTACTCCCTCGGAGCTCTTTATCCTGGACGTCTGTCGGACGAGTGTACCATCAGGGGGGGTAGGGTATGCGTGCGTGCTGCTTGTTCTGGAGGCGGCAGATAAGGCTGTGCCGCTTGTGTGGACAGGCTGCCGCGGTGGCGTCCATTCTCTCGGATGTCGACGGGCGCGCAGACGTGCATAAGAGGGCGGCGTCGTAGCACGGCGCTTTGTGCAGCTGGACGACGCATCGATCTGCAGGGACGGGGGGGCGTGGGGTGTCGCAGAGCGGTTGGCTGGTCGACGATGATGCTGTCCGATCGCTTCCCCGATCGATGACGTCGAGTCCACACCTTGGCCGTGCTTTGGGCATCGCCTTCTTCGTCGGCCGAGGTCCCCAGGCGGAAGTGGGAGGGAAAACTGCTAGAGCGAACACGTCTCCTTTGTCCCGCATGATGCTGAACCCGCCACGGGAGAAGCAGCAGCAGCGTGTTTGCGGCGATCGTCGTCCTGCAGCCCAGCCCGGTCGAACGTCCGCCGGGATACGCTCCGCCAGCGAAGCGAAAAGCCGTCTGCAGCGGGTGTGGGGGAAGGAAGCAGCCCGAGATGGAGGCGTGTCCGAGTTGGTGGGATCCTTGGCTTGTAGCTACGCACCGTATCTCTGGAGGAAGCAGGGGAGACGAGGAGGAATTTGCTGGCGATGATGGTGACGAATCATTTTGGCCGCGCTCTGGCTGCTGAACTTTGGTGCGTCTGCTTGTTATCTCACCGTCGGCGAATCCGATGCGGTCAGAATCGGAGCGCGATGGAAGGCGTGATGAGATGGGGGCTTGTGCAATGTGGAGCCGGTCGTCAGCAGCGAGGAAGTGCCACAAGTGCGATGTTCGGGCATGCATGGTTCAGTAATACAGCCATGGGGAGAGATCACCACCGACTTGGGTCATGTGCAAAGCTGTGTAGATGTAAAATTGATTCGATAGTTCTATGGGTGTAATCCGCCAGTGCTCAACAGAGCAGATGCGCTGTAGCCTTCGCCAGGTCCTTTCCCGATCGAACCGACCAAAAAAGAGGTACATAGTGCGTCGTCTCCTGTGAGTCCGTGGGTATAGAGTAGAGAATGTCAACCCGATGGTGCACAAAACAAGCAAAGGCCGCTGGAACTCCGCCTCTTTTTCTAACGAATCAAAGCTATAGTCCGGACGCTCCAAGAAATATTAAGTATAGAGGTCAACGCTGCAGTTGAGGAATAGAAGCAATGACCTGCCGTGGAATCAAGTCCCACTAATATCTCTCAGAGATGTCACCGCCGGCTACAGAGCCGGTAGTACTTGAGTTGCCGCTGGAGAAGCCACTTGGCGGATGCAGCAGGTCGGGCACCTTCATCAATGGTACCATTGGTACAGGCAGTTTTCTCTGGCTGCCGTCTTCCCTCTCCATGATGTCCGAGATTCTCAGTCCGCTGTGCTGGCTTGGCACATAGTTTACATGACCACCATCAGCCTGTGGCTCTACAGGCGCTAGTGCTGGTGGCGGCTGAAGCGAAAGGTGGTGGAGATGCGGTAGTTGGGGACCGTGGAAGCCAGTCGGTCGTAGTCGTGGAGAGTGCGAAGGTGTGGCGAGCGGGGTGTGATCGGGCGTCGGTGAGTAAGACTCGTGTGAAAAGGTCGGAGATGGCGGCGCAGTGGAAACCGGAGAGCCTGGACGAGACTTCTTAGTCGTGCGATGCGAATACTGATCGTCTTCTTCGTGAGAATGTGAGCGAGACATGGGTTGCGACGAGTAGTGATAGGACGAGAGCGAGGGAAGGCGGCTGTATGGGTGGTTGTTATAGTGGTGTTGGTTGAGAGGTCGCTGCGGGAGTGAATACTGCTGTAGATGCTGTGGAGCTTGCTGGTTTTCGCGCTCTACCTGAGATGCGGCGGTCGCGAGAAGGTTGATGTCCAACGGGTAGTGAGCACCAGCGGGGCTTGCCGTGCCGCTTCCGCTGTATGATCCAAACTGTGGAAGATGATTGTTCGAGTATGTGGCGAACGAGTGAGGAGGAGAGACATTCGGCGAGGTCAGTTGAGAGTTGGGTGCCGATCTGGATAACCCTTTCGAAGGAGGTGGCAGCATGTGCTGCAGTCCTTGGACGTCCAGCATGCCGTGCTGAGCAGCGGCGGCAGTTTGTGCCTGCATTGCCGCCACGTGTTGCTTGTTGCCCTTTCTCGAGTTCGGGTTGCTGTGTATCCGCGAGTGGCGGGTGAGCTCGTCTGAGCGACTGAATCGTTTTGAGCAGCCGTGGAACGTGCATGCGTGAGGCTTCTCTCCAGTGTGCGTTCGGATATGTCTTGTCTGATGCTCGAGGCGATGGAAAGCCTTGTCACAGAGAGGACACTTGTATGGACGAGGCAGGTCTTGTTGTCGTTGATCGTCATGAGGCGCTCTCATGTTGTGCGCCATCGGCGGCAGGCTGACGGCGGCCGCGGCCATGTGACTGGACTGATGAGCGATGTCGTTGTACGAAGCCAAAGACGACGACGACGAGTACTGGGACTGTTGGTGTAGTTGAGGCGGTGCTTGTGGTTGCGAGGTGTCGGGATTCAGCAGATTGGAAAAATCTGCTGCTGAGCTTTCGCGAAGCATGTGATAGACACGCTGCGCGTCTGTGGAGGCGTTGGCTTGAGGAACGGGGTGGTTAGGAAGGGAAAAAGCCGAAGGTGGTGAGGCGGAAGGGGAAATCTTATAGGAAATCCTGGTTCGGCTCAAAGGGTGACGGGGACTCTGACGCAGAGGAACTGAAGGCAGATGGAAATGTGGGGTGGGTACTTTTGAGCGGACAGATAGGCTTTGTAATTCCTGGGCCGACGAGGATCCGCCGGGAGTAGCGACGCCAAGTGCTTGATTGGTGGGCCTTGGTCGTCCCGGCAAGCGGAGACGGAGACGATTGCTGGCTTGGGTCTCTCTTCGGCAGACAGAGACGCTTCAGCTGGCTGCTGTGCCTTGCAGCTGCGGTGCTTCCTCGGCGCCGTCGACCTGCTGCTCTAGCGCTATCTCCCCCAGATTACGGGAGAAACGTGTGCACAGGAAGGGTGAGGGTGAGAGAGCGGCGTGCGCCAGGCCCAGCGATTGTCGGAGGTCTGGAGAGGTCTGCGACGTCTTGGCCGAAAGCAAAGAAAGAATCTGTGCTCTGGGTCTGCTGTGCTGCTGCTGCTGCTGCCTGGGAAACTGGACCTCTCCTTCGGCGGCGCAGGCTGGATCGGTGTTGACCGAGATCTACGTAGGGCTGCGCCGGGCCAAGGATGGTTGACGGCACAGTCGATTGCGGCGAAGCTGCGACAGTCGCAAGAAAAAAAGTACTTTGTACCCCCGCTCTGACCAAGGGCGATTGCTGCAAACAGAGGTCTCAAGGTGGAGGGTGGAGGGTGGCTTTGTGGAGACGGTCTGGCCACGAGAGTACGTCAGGGTGGACTGCTACGCGGCTATGCACTGAACAGATGCTTTCGGTTCGTGGAGTAAGGCAGGCAACCGGCGTAGTCCAAAGTCAATACCTTGGTAGGGGTGTTTCAACGCTGTCGTGCGCGCAGAGATGACGCTTGAGGTACTTGGATTCTTGTATCTCACAATTCCTGCTCTCGTGGAGCTGGGCCGTATTGCTGATTTTGCTTATCGCGGGGGTTGCTGCGGCGTCCGGGTATTCTGTGTGGGCTGTGCGGATCTCGAGCGATAAGAGCGCAAGTTGGCAGGACGTGAGAGTCGAGCCTCTGATGCGGACCAATTCACAGTGATGCAGTCTCCTTCGCTCGATGGAATCTGGGGTCACAGAGAGTGCGTGGAGAGCGGAGGGAAGGCGCACGCCTTTGTCTACAGCCCAACAAGGGGGAGCGAAAGGGGACGCCGAGCAGGCAGCCACACAGGACTCGTCGACTGCTGTTCGCGAGTACACTGGTCGACTCGCAGCAGGCGGGCTTACTTGCGTCCTCGTCCTGTTACTGGCACATGTCAACAGATTTCAGCACTGCTTTATTGGACCGAATCCACAGATACGTGACACGTGGCGACACGTTGATTGCAGCATAGACATGCCGGACATCACAGCAACAAGCTACTTGAGGTCGTTTCAAAGGATCACGGTCGCAAACGTATAGCTGGAGTCGCCGACTGGAGCTGACACGGGGCATGGTACGCCTAGCAAGGCTTCTCCACTGTGTGAGACGCCTTGAGTAACGAGAACTGACCTACTCATCACCGGCTGCTCTCGAGTGGCAAAAGGCGTTGCGGGCTGTGCATGCTCACACTTCGTTGAGACAATGGCGAGGTGGCTGATTGATTCCCTACACGTTCTGCAAGGTGCAGCGCAGCTCTGTAACACAATGGTGGATGCAAGATGTGGGGATCCGCCCTGTTTAAACGCCCGACAAGCTTCTTGACCCTCGCGATAGGAGCGTTCGTCGGCGTGAAACGAATCGTGGAGTGACCGTATTTTCTATGCCTCCACGCAGGCCGCGCTGAATCGTTGGTCGCGCCAGTTACCATAGCCTCGATGCTGCTACAGTGAGTTGGTACTCGTAGCACCTGTGTGATCAAGAGTCTAGGCCTTCGCTCTGGTGAACATCAACGATGGTAGTCTAAACAAACGAACTTAGCCTGCAGCATCTTGCGGGGCGCTCGACGCGGGGAAGCAGACTCAACACGTCGTTGGAACTCATCTAGTATGGGAAGTTACCGGATGCGGCAATCCACAACGCCTTGAGGAAGTAGTAAAGCAGTCGTCGTGCTCTGGACCCGAAAGGTGCTTCTTGGTTTGTGAAGTGTTCCCTCATGTCACAGGCCAAAGCCGTTCCACTTGGGGCCTCTTCAACGGCTCAAGTACGGGGTACCATGGCACAGTCTTTTCACATGCTCTGGATCGTATTGGGATGTACCCTTACAATGTACTAGTACCTCGCCGCAGGTGGAGATGTGGGGGCGACAGGAGTCGACGTACTTCATTCCATACTCGGGTGTTACCGGATTGCAAATATCTTCTCCGTTAGTGTGGACCGTCAAGTTTCTCGGGCCCACGTGTTCAGTAAAGAATGATCCGTCCGGGGTGACGATCAACAGGCCGAGGCAACGATTACTTTCTCTTTGAAGGTTTGCGATGTTACGAATGCGATGACGAGGTCCTCTCCTCTCACCCTCTCATCAACGCCATGGATGACTTAGCTCGTTGTGTTGAAGACTTTTCATGTCCGTACGCACGCTCCGTCCGTCCTAATATGATAGCACGATTTACTTTCTGGCTCCGTTCATGCGATCAGACTCCCTAAACCTTCTCATCTGCTAGCGCTTGTATTCCTGCTCGTACAGATACCATTCCAGCGAGTGTTGCGATTTGGCTCAAGTATGATGCCATCTGCTTCGCTGCTCGGACCACTCTTTGCTATTTCACGCAGGTCCTAGTGGTGAACGGAGTGAGGACGTATTGCATGAGAAGAGATGAGGTGTCTCAGGGCGCATTAAGAGGAACAACGTGAAGAGAACGATGCCATCATTTCAAGGCGGCTGGGTGTCCTTGGCGCTTCCCTACGGCTCTGTGAGCAGCGTTCAAAACCCCATCGTGTAGTTGAAAATCCGTCCTACTGCTGTCCTCCAGCAAAAGTGTTTTGCCAGGGTTTCGCATATCGCCCTTGCCATGTCAATCTCCTACTCTGTTTTGCGTGCCACAAGCTCTTC
>NAJN01000140.1:0-34508 GCA_005059845.1 Cryomyces minteri
TTTGGGCTTTACTCGTCATTCATGGGAGTTCTGATTTACTGGCTGTTTGCTACTTCCAAAGACATCACCATTGGTGTAAGTAATGAGATACTCCAACAAAGACTGCCATTATTGACGCTCGTCTAGCCAGTCGCTGTCATGTCCACTATAACTGGTAACGTAGTGCTTGCGGCTCAGGCAACGCACCCTAACATTCCTGGACACGTCATTGCATCTGCGCTTGCAGTCGTTGCTGGCGCCATCGTATGCTTTCTTGGACTCGTCCGCCTTGGATGGCTGGTGGACCTGATCTCACTTACAGCGATATCTGCATTCATGACTGGATCTGCCATCAACATCGCTGCTGGTCAAGTTCCTACCATGATGGGCATCACTGGATTCTCAACGCGCCAGCCTACCTATCTTGTCATCATCGACACCCTCAAATACCTTGGACACACTAAGCTTGATGCCGCCATGGGTCTGACCGCTCTTTTCGCACTCTATCTTATTCGCTTCACATGCAATCAGCTTGCCAAAAGGTATCCGAGCAGGAGGAAGACAATCTTCTTCGTCTCGACACTGCGCACCGTCTTCATCATTCTCCTGTACACCCTGGTCAGTTGGCTGGTCAACAGGAACCACCGGGCTAAACCTCTTTTCAAGATCCTAGGCAAGGTGCCAAGAGGTATTTTGGGCCTCATCGTGCAGCACTTTGGCATTGCTAACATCTACCACAGGTTTCCAAAACGCTGCCGTGCCTCAGATCAACACGACCATCATCAAGGCGTTCGCAAGTCAACTCCCGGCTTCGGTCATTGTACTTCTGATTGAGCACATCTCCATCGCGAAGTCGTTTGGGAGAGTCAACAATTACACAATTGATCCCTCTCAGGAGCTCGTTGCAATCGGTGTCAGCAATCTTCTTGGTCCTTTCCTAGGCGCCTACCCTGCGACGGGATCGTTCTCACGGACAGCGATCAAATCTAAGGCTGGTGTCCGGACGCCATTCGCTGGCGTAATTACTGCCGTTATTGTTCTTTTGGCAATCTACGCCCTTCCAGCTGTCTTCTTCTACATTCCTTCCGCCACCCTCTCTGGCGTCATCATACACGCCGTACTGGACCTGATCACCCCTCCAAACACTGTTTACCAGTTCTGGAGGATATCACCGATAGAAGTCTTCATCTATTTCGCCGGTGTCCTGGTCACCGTGTTCTCCAGTATCGAGAACGGTATCTATGTGACCATCAGCGTCTCAGCTGCGATGCTGATATTCAGGATCTTCAAGGCTCGCGGTCGGTTCCTTGGAAAGGTCAAGGTACATTCTGTCATTGGAGATCACTTGCTTGACAACGAGAAACCCAAGTATGGCACTATGGCAGGCGCTCGCCGTCTAGATCACTCAGACGACCCGGACAAGTCTGCGAGAAACATCTTCTTACCAATCGATCATCAAGACGGCTCTAATCCACAGATCGAGCTCGATACCCCTTTTCCTGGAATCTTCATCTACAGGTTCTCCGAAGGATACAACTATCCTAACGCCAACCACTATTTGGATTACATGGTCGAAACCATATTCAGGCAGACTCGTCGTACGAACCCGGACAGCTATGGAAAGCTAGGAGTAAGCACCTCTTTCCGTTGAATACCTGGTCGAGTATGAATACTCACATGAATTTAGGATCGTCCATGGAACGACCCCGGACCTCGTCGCGGTATAGAGGTGGACAGAAACGATGACCGCCCAACGCTGAAAGCCATCATTCTTGACTTCTCCTCCGTCAACAACGTCGATATCACATCCGTACAACACCTGATCGATGTGCGCAATCAACTGGACCGATACGCGTCCCCCGACACCGTTGAGTGGCACTTCGCCTGCATCAACAACCGTTGGACCAAACGTGCTCTCGCGTCTGCTGGTTTCGGATATCCAACCCCCGAGTCTGAGAGTGGTGGATTCCATCGCTGGAAACCCATCTTCAGCGTCGCCGAACTAGGCGGCATTGACTCAGCTGCGGCTGCAGCTGAGTACACACAAAACAGAAACGAGCTCAAGCGCCAGCGCACGATGGACGTGGAACAAGGCAAGGTCAAGACCTTGGAGCAGGAGGTCGACCACATCAACTCCACGCCAGACAGCCAGTCGACTCGCGGCTCACTCGAGAGAGCACTCAGCACAAGCAAGGCTTACGAACAGCAGCCTGTGGCAAGAATGGCCGTGGTGCACGGTCTGAACCGTCCCTTGTTCCACATCGATCTCACCAGTGCGCTACAGAGCGCAATTCACAACGTCGAGAGGCATCGTCGCGGAGAACCGACCGGCGTCGGTACCGGCGCAGACACTGCTGGCGCTGTCACTATATAGACTGTTCATCTTCTTTCCTCTTCGTTGCTTGATTCGTTTTGATAGTGCGTGTTGGGAAGCATCGAGTCTGAGGCATCAGCTCGTACATCGTTGGCTTTTATACCAGGAGATTTAGCAATCCGCCGTACACAATAGATGACCTTTGGGCGGATCCTTGATATTGACCCAATACCTCCTTTTGATCGCAGCCCTTTTGTGGCACGCGGGACACGAAGGGGAAGCCATCGTATCGCTCACGACTACCAGGCGCTATGGGAGACCAGGAAGCTCAATTAGTATCTGGGTTGGTTGCTGCGCTGCTTCTTCTCACTGCGCTCTTGCATCTTCGTGACCAAGTGGCTCGGCTCAGACCCTACTGACGCCGCAGCCACAACACCAACGCGTTCCCCAGCTTACATACGCGGTGTCTGACGGATCCGGTCTTCTCATACAGAGCGAACACCAACCCGAAACACAGACCAGTGCCTTGCTGTCAGCTCCTCGCCGTCAGCACCACGTAACACGAGCTCCGTCCAACACAAGACCAGCAGCAGACCACCACGCATGGCTTCAACCCCCGAAGTTCCCGTCTCTCCCATTACCGCCCCTACTATGAACCCGGCCCTAGCCATCCCTCCACCCTCCATCAACGCCACGCCAGTTGAGCTGGACGGCACGCCCACGTCGGCGAAGAAGCAGGATACAGTGATATCCCCTCGGAGCGGGGGCGCGGCGCGAGGCTCGGCGACTTTCTCTCCGGATGCGGACGATGAGGTTTACGCGGAGCTGAACGGCGAGAAAGGAGTCGGTGCGGTGGAGAGGGAGGTAGGTACACATACCGGTCAACTGGGCGGCCTTCTGCGTAGATCAACGCGTTGGAAGGCTCGCCTGCGAGGTCCTACACCACTACGTGCAGGGCGACCTAGGGAGGTTGCGCGCTTTCTATCAGTCTCTTGAAGTCATCAAAACGTACCCATATACTGAACATGCATTTACATCATAAGACGATTCTTGCGCGCTGCACAATCTCTGCTTTTACGACCTCTGCTGCCGCACGAAACACGAATTCCCGTCAGATATCGAGCTCGCTGACTGTTAGCTAACCAATGGTTCTATGCTCAGAGGCGCGCTCAACTTCTCTCCTCCCGAAGTCGAGACCCCGCTGTCATTGTCGATGTACCACAGACACCTCAAGCTGAGGAGTTGGAGACTGTGGCGAAGGCAACAAGGCAGTGATACGCCCCACAGTAGTGTACTTCAGTGGAGTTTCCAACTTCAGTCCTGGCGCAACGAGGATTTCTAGTGGAGTCTGCGAGAAAGGGTGATTTTTTGGGTTCCTGGAAGTCAGAAGTTTTGGAGTGGGTCTGTATCTGCAGTTTTGTATCAATCGGAATGCAAACCTGGAATCCGACCAACGCCTTCTTGGCTACCTACTGTTTCCCGCATTAGGGCCACTTCTTCGAGATGGCTGCTCAGAGACCGAACATTCCATTTTTACTCTCAATATACGATTTGCAACTATGGCTCAAGCAGGATCCGTCTTACCCTCATAGTGCTTGTCGAATCCGGCGTCGAGGCAGCACAGTTTTCTTTGTCGTTGTACCAAACCGCATGGCATTGACGCACACAGGTGCCGGTATGTGTCATTGGGTTTCTTTGTCTAAAACGCGCTCAGGAGACGCCCTCAAACTCTCTTTTTCCTACGTAGAACTGAGTTTACATTGGACTCAACCGCCTTCTCCTTACGATTGAAACGGGTGTTGCACGATGCATCGACAGCAGCCCCAGCCACGATGGCCTCAGGCCAGATTTGGGGACTCTTTACCTTCTTCATCTCTCAACGGCATGGAGAAGCCCGTACCGTCATTCACGGCGTTTGTGAAGACCACACCACCGCCAACCTCGCAAAAGCCTCTTCCGCCTCCTCCAGCCGTACCAGAGCGAGCTGCTAGCGCAACTCCAGAGTACGACCCTGTGAGACGCTCGTCGAGCATCTATAGTCGGCCAGCGGTCTCGTGGATGGCACTCGATTCATGGCAGAAGGAGGAAATCGTTGCGCCTGAGTTCTTTTTGCAGCCAGGTGTATACAGCTCGAGTACTCCGCATCTCCTGAAACGGCAGCCGACGCCTCCCTTGCTCCAACCTAGAACGTACAGCCCGCTACTTCCGAGCCCATCATCAACGCCAGGTCCGAGCCCGTCGCCGTCTCCGCCCACAAGGCCTTCGATTCTGTTACCTCCTTCACCACCGTCGATTCCGATCCCAGCGGGACACAAGAGGGTAGTATCTTTGGAGAAGAAGCAGCAGCCGTCTCCAATGTCACCTGAGGCCTCTTCCCCTGATTGGTCTCCCTTACCCACCGAGCTGCCGCAGCTCCGAAAGCTTTCCGCTGCGCACTCTCCTCCCCCGCTCTCGCGAGCACCTCCAAATTTGCTACAGGCTCGGAAAGTGCTGCTGGACTCGCCTCCGACGTCTCAACTGCTCCTGACATCCTACCACTCTAGAAAGATTTCTCAAGAAAAAGCATTTGCCTCGTTGGGTATCGATGCAGAGTCACAAGCCGTCGCCGAGGATTATCGAGGGCGTTCCAAGCAAAGGAACGACTCTGCTCATGCACCTCCAAGGCAGCGCGACTACTCACACTATATCCAGCATTACAATGATTTCACCAACCCGTTCGAGGAGAAGCCAAACGCTCAACAGCTCAGCGAACAGTATCACGCTCTACTCACAGACCAGTACAGGCAGAGAGATCACTCTCCCAGAAGAAGGAAAGAGAGCGATGACGTCCGAACGCACATGAAGATGGTTCCCCAGCCCTTGTTCTCTTCACACCGACGGACCACATCGAAACTTCACAGCCTCAGCCACAAACGCGGCCAGAGCAACGGTCAAGTCTCGCCTACCAGTCCGCGAAAAGACAGCACGCAAAGCATCAGCCGGAAGTTCAGTCTCAGAGAGCACGTCCGCATGCCCTCACTCCCGCTGCGCATCTCGCTCGACTCCCTGAGCAACCGGCGGCGCAGCACCAGCGGCTCGATCCCTATTTCCCCACCCTTCCCACTCGAGACCGTCGCGCTGGCCAACGGCGCCACCACCTCGACGGGCTCTGCAGGCCGGCGCGGGCCGGCCAAGGGCCATCGGAAGCGGAACAGCAGCACTGCATTCTTCACCTCCGCCTTCCACTCCCGCAAGACGTCGGGCACCCTCGAGCCCGCAGCAGACGCAGCAACATCGAGCAGCAGGAAGACCAAGGATCCGCCCTACACAGCGCCTCTCCCCCTCCTTGTGTCCACACACACAGTACCGGCATCCCGCTCCGCTCCACGCACACCCGCCTCACCCGCCGCACACGCACACGCGCGCAACAAGCTCTCCTCCGGCGGCGCCAGCGCCACCAGCGCCAACAGCCACAGCAGCTCCTCCACCACGGCCACCACCTCGCCCACCTCAATCTACCGGCGCGTGGGCATCGGCGCCGCCAGATGGGGCGACTCGCTCGCCCGCACCGCCGTCAAACCAACCCCCACCCCACACTCCAGCCCCGACCCCGAGAGCAGGGCCGCGCGCCCCCTCCCCCACTCCCCGCCACCGCCCAAGCCGGCCTACCCGCACATCTTCGCCCCAGCCCCGCCGTGTCCCGACGCGCTCGAGCGCGCGCGCGCCGTCGTGCGAGCCCGCGCCGCCGCCGCCGCCGCCGCCTCCCGACCACCGTCCTCGCCTCCGGGCGGCATCGGGATCGTGCACCGCGTCCTGCCGGCGCGCCCGCTGAACGGCGCTGTGCACGCAACGCGCAAAGAGGGCGACGGGGAGGCAAAGGGCGCGTTCGGCCTGCACGCGGGCGCGCGGAGGGAAGGCTGGGCGGAGAAGAGGCGCGGGGAGCTGAAGCGGCTGATCAGAGTCGTGCCGGAGCCGGGGCTTGGGAGGGCGGAGGGTGAGGGCGAGGCGGTGGGTGGGTCGTGGGTTTGAGTGGCGGAGTGAGCTGAGGCTGGGGGGGTGCGTGGGAGGGAGGAGAGGGGGTCGAATGTATAGGGCAGTGTGGATGGCACATCTCACTCTTCCATCAACTGCGCGAGCGGTTGTTCAATGTGCTGTTGATTGGGAATGATGCGCCAGCTCGAGAACCTGGTATGCCAGCCGTCCATTGCAGCATCAGTAATGTGCACGTCTATGGAACAGCGTAGAGTACGCAATCAGTCGCCCACACCAAGCGTGAGTCCGAAGCTCACCTCCAAACCATGCTTTCCACACAAGTCGATCAAACCCGCACTCTGCCCCCCACAATCTGCCTTACGAACCCCGCGCCCGCGCCCCAAACGGCCTCCGCCAGCTTCGCATGCCCGTCCGCCAACATCCCTACTACCTCGTCCGCCATCCGCACCGCCCCACCCTCCATCCCCATCACGACCCCACTCGCACGCGCACCGCTATCGCCAAACGGCCTCTGATTGGCCTTGCAAACCGTCCCTTTCTCCGGCAGTTTTCCGAAGTGCAAATACGTCCTCACCCGCCCGACCGTGCAGAGCGAAAACGCCGCGATGGAGCAGTGTCCAGGGGAATCTTGCGTCAGGACGACGGAGTCGGGGAAGTAGCGGGCCATTTCGTGAGCGGAGTGGAGGGGCGTGACCGGGTCGGCGGTGTTGCCGATCCAGAGGATGGGGTGTGAAGTGTGCGCGGTGAAGGGACCGCGGAAGCGGTGGAGGGGACGGGTCTGCCAGCCGGCGCATTGGAGTCTGTGGTTTGGAGAATGGGGTTTAGCTAGGTGTGATTGATGAGGATGTCGTGGTAAGGTCGATGGGGAGGGGTGGCTGCTGCCTAATACATGTTCTTGGTGCTGGGCTTCCCGGCGGTTATGAACGCCACTACCCCCGTGTGTACAATAGCTTACCTGATCGCCGACCATATGGCGCCGAAATGCGGACTCATGGATTCCAGCTCGAGTCTGTGTTTGTCGAAGAGCGAGTACGTCAAAAAGTCCTGCGCATCACCATCGCCGCACGCGATTGCCAGCCCGGCATAGTTGACCGTCGAAGTGCTGTCTGTCCTGCCAGACCTGTCTGGAGAGTCCGAGCAATGGAACTGGTGGGACTGGGCGAGGAGCTTGGCGAACTCAGTCCCGTCGTCTCGCCCGAGTCCAGCCAAGAGATCGGCCACAACTGGGAACGAACGGATTGGGGTGTAGAGACCGCTGAAGATGAGGTTCTTGGTATCGCTGTATGTGATGACTTCTGGCGTCGTGCCGTTGACCGGCAATGGGTTGTGGAAGAGTCCTACGAGTATGTCGTGGACTCTTTTCTCGATGTCCGCTGAGGTTGAGCCTCTCGATGCGAGCGCGCAAGTAGACGGACCTGCAGAGGCGCAGTGGTGGTAGAAGCTCTGCAGGGCTTTTTCGGTATCGATGAGGTTGTCGCTCCAGAGCGCTTGCAGGTAGTTGGGGGCGTTGACGACTCCGTCCAAAATCATCCTCTCAATGCGATCTGGAAACATTGAGGCGAAGGTGCTGCCCAGATAGGTTCCGTAGCTGAATCCCCAGTACTGCAACTTCTCCTGACCAGGCTTGTGTTGGAGAGACTCTCGAACTTTGCGCCCCTGGACACTCGAGATTCGAGAGCCTCTTCCAAATTTTGTGGACTGGCGACACAACTTGGAAGCCTCTGCTTCCCGCCACTGTCCATGCTTCTCTATCAACTCCAGCATGTCCCGAGCGACAGACGCCGTAGAGACATGTTGTTTGATGTCATCGTGAGCATCTGGTTTCGCCGAGCAAGTAGCACCCAACGCGTGAGACATCGACCACAGCCTTCCTTGCGCGGCGTCGGAGCTCCCAATATTGCCTTCCGCGAGGACACGCAACATCCAAGGTGCCTGTACAGACGCATCATCGAAACAATAGACTCCTGGCGAGGAACGACCTACTCCTCGAGGATCGAAGCTGAGTATATCGTAGTATCTGGCATTGCTGTCGTTGGTTGGTACGTCAGAGGGATCCTCGAAGGTGTCGAGGACGTCTTGGAGTACAGATCCTGCTCCACGAATAGTGTCTATACCAGATCCACCGGGGCCGCCTGGGTTGATCATGAGGGCTCCAGCATATCGAGGATCAGTAACAGGGACCTTAGCCGGACGCCTGGCAACTGCAAGCCCTATTTTTCTCGACGTCGATTCGTTCCAGTAGTCCATAGGAAGCTCTAGGCGAGCACAAAGTAAGCCATCGTAACATGGCGAGTAATCAAGATCTTCAGTTGCAGCCAGCTACCCTTGCATCAGTACCGTTTCATTGGGGAGCAAAGACAACATTCCATAATGCGCCTCGCTAGCTATCTAGGTCCGCAAAAGACCTCAGTAAGATGGGATCAATGCTTGCGCAAAGGCACTCCAAGTGATGGCTTCCCATCACTTCGAGATTTCGTATACAGTTGTGACCTATCGCGCCTCTTCTTAGACGACAAAGACAAGACGGAAAGACGGAGCCTGTGGATTTGAACGCATAGTCGAGGAGGAAACGGGACAGTAGCTCCCACGTTTTAGGCGCGACAGAACAGCCCCATATGTGAAGATCATTCTACAGCACAACGATAGCAGAAAGAAACACTTTTATCTCCTCTCAATGCTGCGGATGATGCACCGACATAGAATTCACCAAGCAGAGGAATGCTTACAGCAGACCAGTCGAACTCAGCCAGAAGCTCCGGCTGTACAGTCGGTGGTGACAGCGAACGCGTAAGGTCTAGAACATGAGGCACGAAGACTGACAGAAAGGCCTGGTAGAGTAGAACAGCGGACAAAGCAATCAATGCGATGTGCCCAAATCGAGACCTGTGTTGCGGCAGGTAAAGCTGCCTTTGGGGTCCGGATGCTTCTTTCATGGTAGGGGTAGCACGGCACGCAGCTTCAGGATGAAGATGCATCGGCGACGTCGGCTCCCGCTTCCGTCTCATCTCACACACCTCGACCTCGAGGCCAAGGCAACCTCACTGGAGAGTACGTGGTACAACACTGTGAAGATGGTCTCGGGAGTGGCATATAAGTAATGAGAGGCTGCCGTGGCCAGTGCACTTCACGTGAGCCAAGTCGTTGCTTCGAGTTTGCAAAAGTGGGCGTCGAGTGATCGTATCTTCCACTCCTCCTCTTGTTGATGAGGTAACTAGCTCAGAGCTCGAAGGGGCTTTTGGCAAGACCGTCGATTCGGTCAGGCATAGCAGTGGCTGGTAGGACGTACAGTGCAGCATCCAAGCACGTTCCACCATCTCCAACTTGCCCCATAGTCCAAATCGGCATCAAGTCCCCCCATGCAAGCCCTCATACCCCTTGACCACCAAGCTCTCACCCCACGCCTCTCTGTCCCCCGTACCCGTCCAATAAAACAAACCCGCCAGCTGCCTCTCCCTCACAAACCGCGCCTTCATCCCCACCGTCGTCGCATTATCATAACTGACGAACCCGCCGTCCTCGCCCACGCAGTACGCAGCGCCCGTCTCGTCGTCGACGTACGTGGTACTGCCAGGCCGTGGCAGGTCACGGTACTCAAAGGTGCCCTCCTCGCCGGCGTGCGCGGAGCAGGCTTGACCCGGACGCTGGCAGCCGAGGAAGCTGCGGCCGTAGCAGGGTACGCCGAGCAGGATTTTGCGGCTCGGCACGCCGTGGGCGAGGAGGTACTCGACGGCGGCGTGGCAGCTCAGGCACGCGGCGTCGCTGTGCGGGCGCGCGGGGCTGCGGAGCTGTGCGTGGTGCCCAGCGTGCGGCGTCCAGGGGCCGGAGAAGTCGTAGGCCATCAGGTTGATCATGTCAAGATGCTGGCAAGCGCGGGCGAGGGGGATATGCTGCAGGGCCCAGGCGCCGGCGGGGAGGGCGGAGGTTATCGTGAAGCGGGGGGCTGGGAGGGCAGTTCGCAGAGCGACAAGGAGGCTGATGTAGTCTTCGCCTTGACGAGGATCCGAGGGATGCTCCCAGTCGACTGCATGTCCGTGTCAGTCGTGTGTACAATGATATCGAACGGAAGGGATTACACTCACTATCAATGCCGTCGAGACCGTACCCCAGACACAGATCTCTCGCCGTGTTCGCGAAGGCATGCCTCAATGCAGGGTCTCGTGCAACGGCAGCGAAGTTTTCCGAGTGCCCACCGCCGCCGACTGACAGGATCGTCTTTAACTGTCGACGTTGCTCTTTCAGAGCCGCGAATGATCTGAGACAGCCTTTTGTCCCATCTACGTCTATTTGAGCATCGGCCCACTCGTCGCTGAGCTGGTTCGCGTTAGACACGATGGGGTTCAATGCAGGAAGAATGTCGAAAGACTAACGTAGACGGTGCCATCGGGCTTGAGCCTATGATCACATACGACATCAACAGGAAAGTCTTGAACGTATTCTGACGTGTCACAAATTAACGGGAATGACATGAGATTAGAAAGACTGCTGTTTCGAAGGAGCTCCTCGCTGAATAGAAACATCACGCACATCATCCCAGCCGGGGCACTTACGACTGTCTAGGCATGGTAGACTTTGGATTGCATTCAATGACTTGTACCCTGGATGAACGACACAAAATTGCCCGACACAAAATTGCCCGACACACTTAGAAACCCATGGTGACTGAAACGACGTGCGACACACATCAAACGAACACACTCAACTCACCAAGCAAAAGCATAAAACACATGGCTCACAACCCTCAGCTTCAAGCTCGACGGCGGCTGATCCCGATATACGCGCCAATTCGGGTAGTAAACAGCATTAACATAGGTAGCGCTATCCACAGTCTCCATACTATTCAACCTATCTGTAGCGTTAATAGTACTCGTAGGAGGAAGTCGTTCAGGAATAGGCGGTGGATGGGTTTGAGTGCGTTGTTTCTCCCCTTTGCGAGATGAGGAGGAGAAATGCGGCAGCCAATCCGGACGGTGGGAGCCGAACATGATAGTTGGTGGGGAAGAATGTAGGGGCGAGTGAGTGCAATGGCTCTTAAGGTCGCGTTGCCGGTCAGAGAGGTCGACTGCCCTCTGCTCTCTGTTCTCTGCTCTCACGGCGTGTGACGCTTATGATGGGTTTGAGGGCTGCCAACGGCAGTTTCGCGGTTGCGCAGTCTCTGAAATGAGATTGGATCGTGTTGTTTGTAAACACATACACAAAACAAAATGAAAACTACACGATTGCACCTCGCTTGCCTCTTGTGTCCATTTAGAGCATTTTAAGCATTTGTAGCATCTCGATCAACGCAACATGCTAGGCTCGTGAATCAATCGCTACACCAACCTTGTGCAGATTCACGTGTAATTTCCTATGTCTTGGCGCAAAACTCGCTTTGCATTGCATATATTCCATGTACTAAAGTCGATGCTTACAGTACTATGTAGCTATTACGGCTTACGTTCGTAGATTCCCTACAGTTAAGAGCCACTCAATCGCCTCGCAATTGCGATGATGTCGTCTCCAAATTCCGGATGCGCTCCTTCTTGGTCTGGGTAGGCTGCCTCCGTCATCTCGTTTAGCGCACCGGGCAATGCGTTCGTTATGAGCATCCCCGAAAACGATGCACGCCCCTGCGCACCTTCCCACAGTTCTTTCTTAGCGGTAGAGAGTCGCTGTACCGAAGGATCTACGGCATAGAGCATGCCCTAATGCTAGTTAGGAACACCCTGGGTGAGCTTCTCAAGGACACCTCTCATACAAGTGTACGGCCTACGAAATCCCACACGAAGTAGACCCTGTTCTTCGATGCAGCAGGAGTCATGTAGGTTTGCTGCAGGTTTGGCGACATAGCCGGGTGGTGCGCGAGTTTATCAAGCAGAGCCTTGAGGTTCTCGACGACTTCCCTCCATACAGGGGCTGCGTGCGATGGGATTGGCTGGGAGAGGAGGTATTGGGTGAACTGTTCACGCGTACTTGTGTTAGGGTCCATGTCTCTTTTAATTGCAACGAATGTTCTTTGGAGAAGGTTCGTATGTGTTTGGATCTTAGAATACTTAGTAGCCGAGGGTGATTTTGTCGCTAACGTCGCTTAAGGGTTGCTTCTATCGCGTAGCGGTGCCTAACGCGTGTATTGACGGGAGTGATAAATCAATGATTTTGGTGGTGGTGGTTGAGGAGAGACTTTGTAGTAATTGTCTTGGCATAGGTTTTGGAAGAGCTAGGGATGTGTGGTCACGTGGGCTTCACCTCACAGGTATCAAGCTGCACACATCTCCGTTGATCCAGATGTGTTCCACATATCTAGATATCGCCACTATTTCGCGCAAATATGTCATTTATTGGTCTTACAGATCGCTATAATAGAACCGCAGATGACTTGCCTTAAGTAGTGACAAGAGGCACTCGTGTCACCCACAACACATAACCCCCAGTCTAAAAAGGTATACCAGAACACCATCGCTTCAACGCAGAGGAGTTGAACTCCCTCCACAACCCAATCCACGTACGTTCAATCGCGTCCATAGCTGATCTTCCCCCGCTTAACCGGCTTCCCCTCCTCCTCATCCTCATCCTTCAGCACCTCCGCCGCCTTCTTCTTCTTGTTCGTCGAGGTCCCAGTTTTACTCGTACCGTTGGCACTGCTGGGCGTCGCGTGGGCGCTCTCTCTCACGGACGGTGGCGCAAAGGAGGAGGTGGGCGTCGGGGCATGCGAGGGCGTGGACGTTGTGGAAGCGGAGGTTGTGGGTGGGGCGGGGGAGTCGAGGGACTGTGTATTGTATCAGCTTCAAGAAAGCCTTGTATGTCCTTCGCTCAGGCGACCTCTGCAGTTGGCGAGTTGGTGTGACGCACCCGCATAAAACTGATCGAGCTCCGACTGAACACCCTATCTGCCTCACTGCTCCCCCCTCCCTTCCTCCTCCCTCCGCCCGCCGCGCCCGCTCCGCTCGCCGCGCCGCCCACGCTCGTGCCCTTAATATAGTTATCAAACCCCTTGATGATGTTTCCCGCGGCCGTTTCATCTAGGTACGCGCCTTCGGTCCGGTAGATGCTGTCTTCGATCGTGGCAAGCTGCGCATCAAGATCGCGCTTCTTCTGCAGTGAGGAGCGCAAGTCCCGCCGCAGTTTCTCGTGATAGGGCACGCCACGCTGAGTTGAGGGGGAGGAGGCGGCGTTGGAGGGACCGGCTGGGACAACTGATGGTTCGGCCATGGCCAATTTAGGTTGAAATGGGGTTGCGGCTGCAATTGCGATTGAAGAATATGGTGGTACTTGTGGAGTGGAGGTTGATGAGAAGGATGAGCTCGTGCGTTTGACTGCACTGTTCGTGCGTGCGTCGTCAGTCTTTTGACGTGTTCAAAGTGTTCCGGTAGCTGGTCAAGAATTTCCGTAGCGCTGACCCCTACGTGGCTGCGGCTTTGGGAACTCCTTTGAAGATGGGGCTCTCCCGGGTGGCATGAACTCGTCTCTCCCCGTCTTGGCTCGTTCGCTGACGGTGACACCTTGACAGAGCGACAAACAGGTCGTTCAATCGTTCTGTTGACGTTCAGAACGAATCACTTCATGGGTGGTAGGAACTTCAACACATCAGAAGCTGCGGACAACATAAAGGTACTTGGCTGACGGGAGGAAGACAGAGAGCCGGGTCGACTGCTGCGCCAATCGCTGGGCCGCTCGGGTAGGGCTGCATTAGCGTCGGAGTTACGCTGCGATTTGAGCCGCTTCTTGTTTCGACATCGCTTTCAGCTGGAATTTCTAGTTCTGCCCATCGCAGTCTTGTTGTGGTAACTTCGAAAGGGAGGGGTGCCAGCCCCAGCTAGAGTTCCTTCAAGGGAGCATAGGTTCGATCGAGTAAAGTCTTAGTCTTGAGAATGGTTAAGGGTACAGATATTAGACATGAATTCACTTACAACAGTACGAGAGTACCATCGTGGACGATGTTTGAGTATCCGCGCTACATGCCTACCGTTGGACATGAGAGAAGTGGAACTCTCCCACCGGGAAAGTACTCGCTACGGTGTTGTGTGACACCAGTCGTGTTCAAGGATATTAGATTGTGCAACCAGGGAAGAGGAACGGCACCCGCGATGGCGTGAGGGGACGTAGCAAGGGAAACTTTAACGACCAACAACACATTCACGCACGACAGCGGGACAGAGTCAAATGAAAACTGTCAATGTCATCTTAGGAAAACATCAGGATTAGGGACGCTACACTCGTCTGCAACGCAGAACTGTCGCCCATATCAGAGAAGCCTGATTCGCAATCACGCGGTAAGTACAACGTCGACCACCCTCAAAACCTCCACCTGTCCCTCGTCCCCCTCAAAAACGTCGTGTTCCCACCGACGTCATCCCACCGGCTCGTTCCAAGTCAACTAGGTGCGTTCTTCTGCGCCTTCTGCTTCAGCACAGCCGTAGCCGCCCCCGCAGCGTCCTTGCCCAGCATGGGGCGGAGGAGCGGTTCGGCGACGACGGCATTGCGGATGACATCGCGCTTGCGGCGCTTGATGACGGGCGGTGGTGCAACGGGAGCGTCAACTGGGGGTTCGGCGACAGGAGTTGGTGCTTCAGGCGTAGGGTCGGTGACGACGATTTCGGGCGGGATAGACTCGACCTGCGAGAGCTTCGAGGGTTTGCGCGTCGCCGTGCGAGTCGGAAGAATCACGGCGATTGGTGGCTCGGGCTCGGGCTCAGCGGGCTCTTGCACGATGACGGGTAGTGTTGGCTGCGGTAGAAGTGAGGTGACGATAGATGGTTTGCGTAGGGAGATGGTGCCGAGCGATGGCTTTCGTTCCGCTGGTACAGTGGGCTGCCGTACTTCTTGTACGAGCGCGAATTCGGGGGAGTCTGGTGCTTCTGGCACAGGCTCAACCATGGCTTCGATGACGGGCGCTGTTGTGGGAGAGACGGGCTCCTCGATCGGTTGAGGTTCTGGTTCGGGCTCGGTCTCGACGGGAACGGCAACGACTTCGCCAGCGTCGCTGGTAACGACTATGATGTCTTCTGGCTCGGGTTCTGCGGTAATGAGAAGAGCGCATTATGAACAACGCACGAACAGTGCGCAAGACTTACCAGGCACGGGTTCGACAACAACCACTTCGGGCTCAGGCATTACTTCAGGCGCGGCTGCTTCAGGAATAATGACGACTTCGGGTTCAGGCTCCGTGGGTGCTGGCTCGGGGATGACCTCAGCGACAGGTTCGGGCTCCGCGGCCACTATAAAGCAGTATCAGTGTGAAACTCAATGATCTGCAAGCTTGAAGACCTACCAGGCTCCGGCGCGACGTAAACGACTTCAGGCTCTGGTACTGGCTCTGGATCTGGCTCTGCTGGCTCCAGCACAAGTACTAGGTCTGCCTCTGGTTCGACGGGCGTTGGTTCGGGAACGACCCCAGGTATTGGCTCAGGCTCTGCTGGCGTTGGCTCTGGTGCTAGTTCAGGTTCTGCTGGAGTAGGCTCGGGTTCGGGAGCGGAACTTGGTTCAGGCTTGGGTTCTGGCTCGGATTCGGGCTCGGCAACTGGTGCTACAGGTTCAGGTGTAAGCTCTGCAGCTGGAGGAGGGGTTTCAATTTCGACGACAGTTGGCATGCCTATGCCTGCCAAGTAAGAAGTAGAGGGTTAGGGAGGCTCCAGTAAAGACTGTGGTGGAAGAAGATGGTGGCGTGAGAGAGTTGAGGAGCCGGGAGGACAGACGATGGACGAAAGGATTGGGAGATGCAGAAGAAGAGGCCGGGAAGAAAAGATGCTGATTGTGATGGAAGAGAAGCTAGCATAGCTCTTGCCATAGTTTCTTGTGGAATCGCGACAACCTTGCATACGCTATGGGCTATAGCAACTTCCTGCTGTAGTACCAACGCGCTCCTGCGGGCTCGCTAGAGCAATTAACTGAGAAAGAACCATCCCATCATTTGGCACCGAGCAAGTATGCTACGCCGCAACAAAAGCATAGGGGATGGCGTTAACCACACTTGTGCAGTATAGTTGCAGACATTCAATCCTATACAGCCTAACGCGGCACAGGATGCTTGTGATCAGCTGTGTTAGCATTCACCTAGGGTAGGAGCAGCTGTATATACAAGCGACTGCGTTGTTGTACCTTGCTCTTGCACGTTTGGGTGAAACTGCGCTTGTGGCGTCCTCGTCCGCCGTTGCGCGGAGCAGAACTACGCCGATCAGATGTATCCGACTCACTTTAGGCCAAACGCGTCCGATCTCTCTCTCACTCGCTTGCTCAATCCTTCACTTCCCCCAACACCAATTGCCAAGCATGGCGTCCGTCGACCAGAAGCTGCTGCGGACTACCAAGTTCCCCGCCGAGTTCTCCCAGAAGGTCGACATGCAGAAGGTCAATGTCGAGGTCCTCAAGAAGTACGGCTCCCTGCAGCTGCTGTACGCTGCTCGTAACTGACTTCTTGCCCACCAGATGGATTGCCGGCAAGATTTCCGAAATCCTAGGCTCTGAAGACGACGTCGTCATCGAGCTGTGCTTCAACCACCTGGAAGGCACCAGACACGTAAGTATTGCTTGCTCGCGTGCAACTGTTCCGTCTGCTAATCGTTTGGTGCTTGCAGCCGAACATCAAGGTCCTCCAGATCCAGCTCACTGGTTTCCTCGACAAAGACACCGCATCTTTCTGCAAAGAGCTGTGGACTCTATGCCTCAGCGCACAGTCCAACCCGCAAGGCGTGCCCAAGGAACTGCTAGAAGCCAAGAAACTGGAGCTGATCCAAGAGAAGGTGTGTCCCTCACCAACGTCCACCTCCCACGGAGAAGCTCGAGTTTGAGTCACTTCACCTCGCTGCTTCAATGTCTGGGGTGGGTGCCAAACATCGTCTCTAACACTTGACTGTTGCAGATCGCGTCCGAAAAAGCTGCGGAAGAAGCACGAAAGCGTCGAGAGCAGGAGCGAGTCCGTGACCGAGAGCTGGACAGTGTGCGTCAGAGGGAGCGTGGTGATCGTGGCAGAGGTCGTGGTCGTGGAAGAAGTGGTCGTGGTGGCAGGGACTATGATCAGCGTTCACCGCCCAGAGACTACGATCGTCGTTCATCGCCGAGAGACTACGGCCGCCGCTCCTCGTTTCGAGACTACTCGGCGTCTCCTCCTCCCAGATACCGCCGCCGATCGGACGATTTTCGCGCTCCACCCCCACGTCGTGATGTCGATACGTACATTCCTTCCGGCTCATCCAGAAGAGATGACAGACAGCGTCGTCGCCGCTCGCCCTCTCCAAAGCGCTCCCCCACCGCATCAGACACCCGTTCCCGCTTGCGATCCTCTTCTCCGCCACCTCGTCACCGCCGCAGATCGTCTCGTTCTCCCACTCACTCTGTCTTAGCTGGTCGCAGACGGGAGCGATTTTCAAGCGTTTCTCGTGACAGCTCTCCGACTAAGCGTGGACACTTCCACTCACGTTCGCCTAGACGGCCTCGTCGTAAAGAATCTTCCTCCGCCGTATCCGCCAGTCGCTCTCCGCCGCCTAGACGTCGCCGATCAAGTCTCGTCCACGGTCGCAGCCGTAGCCGAAGCTCAAGTCCTCGTCGTGGACTTAGCCCGCGCGGAAACCGTAAGAGACGTCGCTCAATTGAGCGATATGAGCCCCGAGGCAAGAAAGGAAGAAGCTCATCATCCGTTGAAGTCACAGAAAACAACCGAACCAACAAAGAGAAAGAGCTCGATGCTAACGCGTCGGAGGAGGTGCGTTCTGATTCCGACCCCTGAACATCTAACAACTTGCCCAGTGCTCTTAACCATAGAGGTGTCACACTACCATATAGAATCTAGCTTACATATCCTACTGCATATCTACAGACCTCAGCCCACCCACGCAATCACTGAAGCACCCAATTGTCGTTACAGCGAGCCTTGTTCCACCATGCAAACATCAGATCTCAAGACATACACCAGATTCCGGAACACATACCCAATCCCAGCACAGACTGCACATCCCAACACACACATCAAACTTCAGCACCCACACTAAATCTCAACACGCTCATCTCGCCTTCTTCAAAACACGTACAATTCACAGCTCACCGTTACCACTCCGGCATCTGGACTGTCAACTAACGACAACCAGACCGCGCAGTTCCACAACCGAAACAAGACGGCCGCGACACCTACGACGGAGCATTGTCGGCCCCCGACGCCCACGGCGAGCGAATTGCGTGAGAAACTACTGAAACAGATGTTGATCAAGAGGAGGCGCGCCAGTCGGTCAGCGGCACCCATTGTGTCCGACAGTCGGCCGCCATCATCAACTACCACAGTTGTTTGCCAATTGCCGATGCTTACTGCGCCAAACAGTCATGTCTTTCAGACTTTTCCAATTCCTGTTTTCATGTCATGATGCCGCCCCGCCTCTCAATCTTTCCAAAAGTTTTCACGGCCCGATCTGCAGTCAGCATCGGCGTTTTCTTTCACATGATACCCGCATACGCATACATACATGGTCATGTACGGCCATGCCTTCCGGTTTCGGCTGTACAGCACGTATGTATCTCTGTTTTCCTGGCTCGTATGTAGTTGGCTCACCCGACCGGGCAAATTGGTCTGCACGGGTGTGGAACGCAATGCTCGCAACTCAAAAATGTCGAACCACCGTAACTGTTGATGTGATGTGATGTGATACACA
This sequence comes from Cryomyces minteri, assembly GCA_005059845.1. Classification (NCBI taxonomy): domain Eukaryota; kingdom Fungi; phylum Ascomycota; class Dothideomycetes; genus Cryomyces; species Cryomyces minteri. The sequence goes on from NAJN01000140.1 coordinate 18,874, forward strand.
AAGAGCCGAAGTACCCTACCGCACTGGGTTGCTGACTTCTTTCCCCTCTCGTACCTCTTGTTCCAATACAACACGCTGTGCTGATCCTTTGTTCGGCCCACCAGATCTACCTACCATCGTCATCATGGTATCGATACATCTATGCATTGCTTTCCGCCTCCACATTGTCTCCCACACCGTCCCATCCCATTCTCGTCCCACTCCCCCACGATTCCGTCCCACTCCCACACCCTCTATGCGAATCCCATCTCCTCTTAGTTTCACCCCACTCCACCCCAGCTATAACCAATCTCCACCTCTCCCCCTCGCAGCCCCCTACCGCAGCCCCCTCACAGCCCTCTCAACCGCCTCCCTCGCCGCCGCTAATTCCCTATCGAACCCCCCGCCGCCGCTCCCACTCGCACCTCGTTGATGCGCCACTTTGACCGTGTAGTGCAGGTGCAGCAGGTCTTTCGCGCGCTGGATGTCCGGGTCCGGGTCTGGGTCTGGGTCTGTATTGGGAGTGGGAGCGGAGGGTGTGGGTGAGGCGTTGGTTGTGGGTGCGGTAGTGCTGTTTGTGGATGCGGTGGAGGAGTTGGAGAGAGGAGGACGTGCGGATGCGAGAGCGAGGGCGGCGACGGGGTCCTGTGAGGAAGGGGCCGTGTTAGTCTGGGAATCGATGTAGCAAGCGATGGTGTAGCGAGTGAGATAAGAGAGAGAAGGAGAGAGGACGAATGAGTGATTTGGAAGAGAAGAAGGAGGAGGCCAAGATAAGTAGACTGGGGAGTGGAGATTGTAGGAAACAGGACGCAGACGTACGCAGGCGCGGAGGGAGGTCAAGTCGGCCAGGATCTCGGCGATGCGCATGTTTTATTGTAGAAGGAAAATGGCTGGAGATCTCAGAGCTTCTGGACGGTGCAAACCGTGTCGAAGAATGCTGACTCGAGGGCTTGAGGTGTCGGTTTCGTCGGCGTTTTGTTGGTGGGGGCGGGAAGAGCGGGAGATCTGCCTCTCGCGCCGCAGGGGCGGTGCAGCTTGGTGAAACGTTCCGAGCTTCCCTTCCGTCTTCTTCTGTGCTGCAACACAACACTCGGCCACCTGCCCTTCGCCAAGCACAAGTCCATCTCCTCCAGAACACTGCCCGTTGGCGTAGGCGTCCACACACACTATCACCTCCTCCGAGGACATCTATCTGGTCCGACACCGATTCACGACCAAAGCAGACATCTCAGGGCAACGACCTCAGCAACGAAAGCAACCGTCAAAGAGAGCAGCAACGACTCCGCGCCCTCACCATGGCCACCCCATCCCCCGCGCCCGCACCACCCGCCTACACCTTCGCCTTCACGGCCCTCCTCACGCCGCTCCTCGCCGCCAAGCCGTCGGCGTCGACGCACCACGGGCCGACGTCGCTGGTCTGCAAGCACTACCTGCGGGGCCTGTGCAAGAAGGGCGCGGCGTGCGACTTCGCGCACTCGTACAACCTGCGCGGCATGCCCGTGTGCGCGTACTTTGCCCGCCACGGCAACTGCAGCAACGGCGACGAGTGCCTGTACGCGCACGCGGCCGCGCCGCCGCCGCCGTGTGCCAGCTACGCTACGCGCGCGGCTTCTGCCCGCTGGGGCCGCGGTGCGCCGCGGCGCATGTGCGGGTCGACGAGATGTGCGAGTGCTACGTCGCCGGCTTCTGTCCGGAGGGGAGGGCGTGTGCGAGGGGCGCGCACGTCAGGTGGAAGGAGGATGTGCCGAGGCCTGTGCCGAAGAAGGTGCTGAGCAGGGAGGAGGAGGAGCGCGAGAGGGAGGAGACGGAGAGGAAGGAGAGGGAGGAGGATGAGAGGGAGGGGGAGAGGTGGAGGGAGCGGAGGGGTGGTGGTGGGGGCGGATGGAAGGATAGGGGTGGGAGGGGGAGGGGTGGGATGGGGTGGAGGGGCAGGGGGCGGTGAGGTTGCGGGGCGGAGAAATGTGTTGGGCGAAGAGAGATCTTGTCTTTCCCGGATGCCTCTGTACAGCTCTGATCATCGCTGCTGCACATCGCGGAGGCGTCCGAAAACATCACGGCCAATCTTCTGTGGGACATCTGTCGGTGTCGTTGTAACTCAAAGCTGAAAAAGAAGTCACCTCTAGCTCGCTTCTGCCTAGCACGCTCCGACAAGAAACAGCGCCCCAGCTACAGAACCGACCAGGACGATCACTGCACCGCACCCTTCACCTCAATTCAGAGTACCGGTCTCAGTACGACAGCGCATCACGCACTCCGCTCTATGGTGACAAGTGAAGAAGCCGCAGCCTGTGTGCGACGGAACGGAAACGTCGGAAAGTCGACGCCGGTGGGCAGGGTTGGGATCAAGCGTTCGGCTGTTAGACGTCAACAACGAAGGAGTGGTCCATGTGCACATTAATGCGGCCTCTGTCGACCGCTGTCAGAAGACGAAGGGGAGTGTGCCAGACTCCGCCTTGCAGAGAACGATTGCGAAGTTCGAAAGAGCCGGGAGATCGCGCAGACCTGAGAACGGCTGTGGGATGGCGGCGAGATGGACGTCGGGGACTGAGTGGTAGTGAATGATACTGATATACGCAATGCTAGAATGGCGGGTGGTTCTCGCCGTAACAGAAACAGTGGGATAGCCGGTGCTCGATACTCAAGCTCGAATCATGGCCCACCCTTCACCTCGCAAGGACGAGGCGCCGTAGAACGCCACACCCACGCCTCGTGCATGTGCTGCACTGCGCACGCAACTCCCAAAAAACCACGCCCAGGTCCGAGGCAATAGGTAGTGTAGCAGCAAGAGCCAGCAGCCGCCCACATTCCCATGCAAACCCTCTGCGCACGCTCCCCTGCGCGCCCACCCGCTCAAGAGAACTTCCAGCGATTCCCACAGACCGTGCACTCGCAAAACGTCGTCATCGGCTCGTCCGCACTGCGTGTCTGGGCCTGGCTGTAGCTGACCTTCTTCTGGCCGCACTTGCCGCACGTCAGGCTCGCGCTGATGCTCTTCTCCTCCTGCGCCACCATCGCCTTGTCCATGTTCTCCTTCTGCAGGCGCTCGTCCTCGGCGCGCTGCTGCGGCGACCGCAGCTCCTCGTGCGTCATGACGACGAAGCGCGCCGGCGCGATGTCGCCGTTCAGCACGTGCGTGCGCAGGCCCGGGTTCGACTTGTTCTTGAGGTTCTGGTAGAGCGAGCGCATCTTCGACTTGTACGCTTCGCTGGTCTCGGGCTGGTAGGCGTTGTAGGCGGCGACTTCGACGGCGCGCGCGATGCGCAGGATGTCGTCGGGTGCTAGTGGGTGGGGAGAGGCTGTCAGTACTTGTGGTGTGAGGCTACGGTGGTGGTGGAGGTGGTGAGAAGTGGCATACGCTCTTCAGACATGTGCGCCAGCCCGTCGTACATGAGCTTCAGGCAGTTGTCGCGCGTCGCATTGCCCGTGACGTTGGTGTCGACCTTGTCCGTCTTCGTGTTGCGCTTATCTGGCGCGACGTCGTGCTTCACCTTCGGTTGTTTCGGCAGTGTCGACTGCGACGGTGTAGGAGCTGGGGAAGCGGTGCCGTTGCTCGAGCTCGCCCGTACCGCCGCACTCTTCGCGTTGTTGATGTCGGTGCGCCACTTGGAGACGAGGTCGCCGGCCTGTCGTGCGACGGCCGGGTCTTTGTGCTGCTTCAGTTTGTTCACGGTCATACCGATCTTGGTCTGGCGCAGCAGCTTTTCCGTGATCTTGACGCCCTTGCGCAGTTTTTCCAGCAGCGAGAGGAGGGAGGTTGGGGAGTCGCCGCCGGCTATTGCTTTGCTGAGTGCCTTTCCTAGCTCTTCTATGTCTTTGGCGTCCATGGTTGAAGCGGCAACGGCTTTGGAAGGAATGTGGATGTTTCAGTTTCCCAGCGGAGGATCGCTGCAGGTGAGCGAGGGACCGGGAGATATGCAAGCGTCGTCTTGGGGGTTGGTTGTGTGGAGCCGATATTGATGTGAATGTTGTTTTAAGCAAGATGTAGCATGAAGCCTGACAACGTGCCTTCTCACTTCCACGGTTTGACAGCGTTGGCAGCAAGCAAGGCGGAAGTCCACTAGCGTCGTTCGTCGGTGGTTGGAGGTGTGTGGGGACAAGCTTTCGAAACTCGCACTCTATGCAACGACCTGAAACACATCTTGACTGAAACACCAATTTACAGTTGTCGAACAACAAGTAAAGACTTTCTGTTCAGTAAAGATGAGACGCGTTGAGAAGCGCCCATTGAATGGGGTGACTTCCCATATCGCCACTTGGAGGTTCAAGTACGCCAGATTGATCTATCATCCTGTCTTTAAACCCCGAGTGCCCTGTAACTTCTATCGAACTACCTTCGTCTCCCAACGTCCTGGTGTCATCCACTAGGTACAGTGATAGCACACCCTGTCCAGCCGCAGCTCCAACAGAGTCCAAGTATACTGCCACTGATCCAAGAAGTCTTTGATGGACATCGGCTCGACTTCAGTCTCCAATCCCATAGCATAGCGCTCATATGCCTCTTCGCTCTCCAGAAAGCGAGTCAGGCATAATGTCAAGTCCTCTGGAACATCATCTAACCGTAGACACCGAGGTTGCGGCATTTCGGATGCCACCGCATGTTGCACAGAGGCCGTGGATGCGTCTTTGGAGGATAAACCGTCGTCAAGTTCGAGAGAGGATACCGTGCTGCATGTGTGTTAAGGGGGCACAACAAGATGATACGAAGTGCTGAAGGATTCAAGGGGTTGAGGATAGACTTGATCGTCAAGGTAGATCATGATTGAGGGATCACAGCAAACCCTCCATGCTGCTCAACTGACCGAAACAGAACTGGGAGAATGGCTGACCTTGATGCACCATGCGTAGAAAGAGTAGCAGACGCAAAAAGCATAGAGAGAGTCTCTCCAGCTTCCAGCATCCTCTGGCACTCAATCATGTCTGAGACCTGCTGCGATGGTGGTATAAAGCGTGGTGTGCTCTGGCAACACTCGAGAGACACGTAGGAAACAGCGTAGTAGTTCATGTTCTCAATAGGTAGAAAGCAGACTGACGAGAGGATATTGGATCGATGAGGAACGAAGAATAACGAAAGGGGTAGTGAGCGAGCTGCTTATATACTCTCTCAGAGAGCAGAGCCTCATGGAGCGTGCCCTGGGATGAACCACTGAGATGAGGAGAACACAACAGCACCAGTGAAGCTCACTGAATCGTTGCAGAAGAAGACTCGAGTTCATGCAGTGACGACATGGGTACCCAGACGCAAGACTGCAAACCCCGAGCGCGGAAGTAGGAAGTCATCCGCGATGCAGCAGGAACGTAGGGAGGGTGTGCCTTGGGCGTACCTGCGACAGGAGGAACGCCGTGTAGCTGGGAGCTGCATGTTCGATGGTGGGTGTGACAAGAAGGGAACGGCCGGGGAAGTGGGATGGGCGAACCGAGCTGGTGGGCTGCTGTGCGGGACTCGTGAGGTGTGTCGCCAAGCATACCGCAGAAGAGATGTAGCATGCTTCGGGAAAAAGATGAAGCACACTTGACTTGAGCGAAACAGTTACAAGAGACTGAGTGAGATTACGACGATATCAACGATCACTCGAGGCCTGTAGCAAAGGAGGAGTCGGCGGCAGTAGCGCGCACGTTCGAGAGGGCGGGACCTTTCCAACTGACAACACGGGGCAGTTCACTGAAAGTTGCAGCTCAGGTGTTCGTCTGAGCCGGCAGAACCTTTCCGCATCCACGGCTTGAGGCTCGAGTACAGGGGATAAACAAGATCCACCAATGCAGTTTTGCTGGGGTCTGGTCGAAATTTGATGCTGAAGCGATTGGAGAACCGCCCGTGTTCCTTGATGCTCCAAGGCTCCGGCAATCCTGTTTGGGGCGGAGTATGCTGTGCGACATCAACGCATCCCCGCCCGGGTCGGATGCGCAATGCCTGCTTCCTGGCGGCTGCACCTGTCGTGAGCTGAGATGCGTGACGACAATCTTCCAAGAGACTGGGAATTCAAGGCGTCTGCTATTGGCAGAGCTTGGTTGGCTACTCGTACACTATCTAGAACTGGAGCGGTTGGATAATCCGATGGTACGTTGTCTGCTTCGTATGCCTGCTCGGCTTGGACGCAGTGCTCGATCAGTACACTGACATTGCTGTGGCACATACCTCTAAACTTCATCTTGATTCTACGACAGGTCTAGCTCTGGTTCTGCAACACGCGAGAAGCGCCTCAGTTCCCGAGTTTGAGCCGCTCGAACTGCTCGATACTTCCCTCATAGTTCTTCTCCTCCGCCAGCAAGTCCGCCAACTTCTTCTTCTCCGCCTCAAGAACAGCAGAGCTGACTTTCTCCTCGAAGCCCTCCGCCTCCAGGACCTTGCGCTGCTTCTGCGCGCCGTCGGCGGCCTTCTTCATCTTCAGCTGCGCCTTCTTGATCTCCTGGTCGACATCGACGCGGCCCTTGACTTCCAAAAAGACGGCGGCGCTGGAAGACACGGCGAAGACGGCGCAGCCAGTGGGCGTCGGCTCGTCTTTGGACAGAACGGAGACCGAAGAGACGCCTTTGCCGGATAGGGACTTGATGGACTGGATCTCGGATTTGGCGGTTTCGTAGCTGGTGGTGTCGGCACATTGGACAAAAGCTGGTGTTTCCAGTCAGGAACAGCTCGTTTTGACGCAGATTTGGAACTTACCTTTGCCCTCGTCCTTGATGGAATAGTCCGACATGAGTGACCGAACACCCTTCGCACAGCCAAGCAGAAGTTCATATGCAGCTTCTGACTCTGGATCGTCCATCTTCGCGTCGTATTGTGGGTAAGCTGCAATGACGATCGATTTCGTTGTATCCTCAGGTCTCCTCGGTAACCGCTGCCAAAGCTCCTCCGTCAGGAACGGCATGAACGGGTGGATCATCGTCAGAGCACCTTCTAGCGCAGTATACAACGTGTCAACCGCAGATTTCGCCTCTTCCTCCGTACCATCCTGGATGATAGCCTTGGAGTTCTCGATGTAGACGTCGCAGAGGCTGTCATACCAGTACTGGTACGCAATCTGTGTGGATCTGGAGAACTCCCGCGCTGCCAAGGCCTCGTCGATCTCTTTTGAGGCGATGGTGAGCTTATGTAGAATCCACCGTTCTGCTAGCGACTCCTTGCCCGTCTTCGCTCCTGTCTTCTGCGGCGTGAAGTCGTCGCCAATCTTTCCAAGCACGTACTTCGTCGCCTGGTAGATCTTGTTGCAGAACCTCCGGTATCCCTGCATGACCTTTACATCAAAAGCGATGTCGCCACCTCCAGTGGTGTACTGCACCAAAGAGAAGCGCAGAGCATCGGCACCGCACTCTGGTATACCTTGGGGGAAAGCCGTCTTCTGATACTTCATGGCGTTGTCGATCTCCTTGGGGTCAAGATTGCCAACCAACAGCTTGTCATGTAACTGTTGAAGTGGAATACCCTGCATAATGTCCACAGGGTCGATGACGTTGCCCAGCGATTTCGACATCTTACGTCCTTCTGAATCCCTGATGAGAGAATGACAGTAGACCTCCGTGAAAGGCACTTTCCCAGTGAGTTTGAGTCCGAACATGATCATTCTTGCGACCCAGAAGAACAGGATATCCCAGCCTGTCTCCAATACGGAAGTCGGATAGAGATTCTGCATGTCGTGTGTGTTGTTCGGCCATCCTAGGGTTGAGAAAGGCCAGAGACCAGACGAGAACCACGTATCCAACACGTCAGGGTCTCTGACGAGCTCGAACTTCTTCCCACTGAACTTCTTGTCGGCCTTTGCTTTGGCCTCCTCCTCTGTACGCCCAGTAACCCAGAGGTTGTCATCTGTATCGTCTCCATTCTCGCCTTCCACCTTGACGAAGTACGCGGGGGCCTGGTGACCCCACCACAGCTGTCTCGACAAACACCAGTCGTTGATGTTCTCGAGCCACCGGAAGTAGTTCTTTTCAGCAGACTCTGGTCTGATCTTGATCTCTCCGCTTTTCACAGCATCGATGGCGGCGTCAGCAAGCCCTCGCATCTTCATCCACCACTGGGGCTTCATGATAGGCTCAATGACGTCTTTCGACTTGGAGCAGATAGGGACTTTCATTGGGTTGTTCTCTTTCTTCACGAAAAGACCTAGCTTCGTTAGCTCGTCCACCACGGTATACCTGGCCTCAAAGCGCTTCTGGCCTTGAAAGCTGCCAGTGTTATGGTTCATTGTGCCATCGTCGTTGAGTATGTTGATAAAGTCCAGCTTGTGAGAGGTGCCAAGAGCGAAATCGTTAGGGTCGTGTGCGGGTGTAATCTTGACAGCACCCGTTCCGAACTCTTTGTCCACGTATGCGTCGGCGAATATAGGTAGAAGACGGTCAACAAATGGGTGCTTAGCCTTTTTACCAACGAGGTGCTTGTACCGCACGTCGTCAGGATGTACGGCAATACCAGTATCACCCAACATTGTCTCCGGCCGAGTTGTCGCAACCTCGATAGTCTCCTCCGTGCCTTCGATGGGGTACTTGAAATGCGTGATCACACCAAACTCGATCTTCCTCTCATAGCCAGGTACATCGAGCATCGTACGACCCTCGAGTTCCTTATTGTCTACTTCCAGATTTGAGAGTGCAGTGTTGAGTTTCACACACCAATTGACGAGACGATTCGATCGGTAGATCAACCCTTCCTCGTGCAGGCGCACAAAAGTCTCCGTGACGGCTTTGGAGAGGTTTGGGTCCATCGTGAACGCTTCCCTGCTCCAGTCAAAGGAACCTCCCAGCCTCCTCAGTACCGTGTTGATCTTCGTATGATACTCTTCTTTCCAATCCCAAACCAGCTCCGTGAACTTTGGCCGTCCCAGATCGTACCTTGTCTGTTTCTGTCGCCTCCACAACATGTTCTCCACCACACTCTGTGTCGAGATACCTGCATGATCACACCCCGGTAGCCATAGTGTTGTGAGACCCTTCATCCGATTCCATCTTATGAGAGTGTCTTGTAGGGCGGTCGCCAGCGCATGTCCGCAATGCAGTGCTCCTGTGACATTTGGTGGTGGTTCAGAGATGACGAAGTACCCTGCTGGCTTGACCTTGTTGTCTGGACCAAACTCTGGCTTGAAGAAGCCCTCCTTTTCCCACCAATCGTACCATGCTGACTCGACAACTTTAGGGATGTAGGCTTTGTGGAACACGTCGTCCAAAGGCTTCAGAACTACACCCCGTTTTTATGTCAGCTTTCTGTACCTCTCCATTGCGCTAGAGGGTGGTGTTCCCTACTTTTCTTCTGCCCTGAGGGCGTTTCCTCGACGTACTCCGGCAACGGCTCCTCCACTACTTTCTTCTTCTCTTTGGGCTTCGATTGAGTGGGAGCAGAGGCATTCAGCTTTTTAGCTTCCTTCTCTTTGAACTTGGCGATTTTTTCGGCTTTTGCGCGCTCCTTGGCAACTACGAATGCAGGTAACAAGTCAATGGTTATTCATTGTCATCATAAAACCATGTACTAGCGCTTGCTATGTAGACATGTGCGCGCAATGCATCAAGCATGATCAGACGTAGCAGCAGGATCAGTGGGCTCCTCACGCTCTTTCTCCGACTTGACTTTCTTGCCAGCATCTCTGTCCCCGCCGTATTTGCCAGGCGCATGCTGTCCCGTAGGATCCTGCTCCGAAGCTCCTAGTAGCGCAGATGTGGTCTCATTTGAAAGCGAGGGAGGTGGGCCGGTAACTGGGCCGGTCTTCTCGCCCGCTATGTGGAAAGCGTCAGTGTCTTTTGGCCACGGTTACCAGGAGACATGCGACCTACGGGTATTGTGTGAGGCCGCGTTGAGAGCCATTTTCGTAAAGGATCTGTACTGCTGTGTTCTCCAGACGGAAGCGCGCGTGATGAGCAGCGTTCGTGAAAGTATTTTGATGAAGCTGCCCCTCTTTGGTGGGGGTGTTACCAGTGCGAGTACGGTGTGAGACTCGTCCTGCAGTGATCCTCCGGTGTTGATACAGTGTTGTGCAGGCTGCACAACGTTTGAGGTTGGTGATTGGAGGCACAATGCAAGTCAGAGCTTCACTTTTGGCTGCATCGACTGACTCACGCACGAGGTCGTGTGTTTAGCGACAACCAGAAAAAACGGCAAACCAAGGAGCACAAGAGAGCTACTGCATACAAGTGAAAATCCATGCACCATTGGATATCTACACACGAAAGCTCTCTATTCCTGCTTGAGTGTAGCAGTGATCGCTTCCCAACGCCATGCAAATGATGTCAGGGCCGCCCAAGTCCCCTACTTGCGTTGGTGAAACCCTCAAATCCGATGTCTCACACTGCGGCATCGTAGTCGCCACCCTCCCGGCTGAACGCCTGCGACAGACCTCCATGATCCTTCACCCGCTCCTGCATTACGGTGTCTGTTGAACGGAGTGTATTAGGCATGTGAAGAAACAGAGTTCTGTGCAGCCGCTTGTCGGACTGGGGCAAAGTATTGATGTTGCATTGCTTCCTTCGCCGTCAACCGTTCCTGCGTCGTGCAAGTCAGTCTGCAGCTCTCTATCCCCACACAATGGACAGGCTATAGCGTACCTGGTGATCATATCGTAACAGCTTGTCCAAAAAGTCAATCGCGTCGTTGCTGACGAACCGCTGGTTCTCCGCATTTACGAAAGAGTGCCAGTTCTTTTTAGGAAACCTCCCGAGTATGTCGTCGTATTGCGCATCCAACTCAATGTCGTATTTGTCCAAGTAGTCGAACAGATCTTCCGTACCCAGCACTTTTGCAATTTTAACCAGTTGATCAGAGTTGCTGTTCCCGTGGAAGAACGGTTCTTTGCGGAAGATCATGGATGCGAACATGGCGCCCAGTGACCACATGTCTAATGAGTAGTCGTATTCCTGGAAATCGACGAGGAGCTCGGGTCCTTTGAAGTATCTCGATGCTACTCTGACGTTATACTCGGTGTTCGCGTGGTAGAACTCAGCAAGACCCCAGTCGATCAATCGCAGCTTCCGCTTCTCGTGGTCAATCATGACATTGTGCGGCTTGACGTCTCGGTGCATTATGCCTTTGCTATGGCAGTAGTCGAGCGCTTTGAGAAGCTCATAGATGTAATACCGCACGTCGTAATCCACGAACTTAGGATACAGACTTCGGAAATCGGTGTTGTTAACATACTCGAATATGAGAGACGGTGTTTTGCTCTGCAGTATACGTGTCAGCCGTTGTCCTCGTCTTTGCCAACGCCCACTTTCATGGCAGAGTATACTGACCTGACTGTCCCTCACCACGTCTAGCAGTGCAACGATATTTGGACCCCCAGACAGATTTTGCAAGATCTTGATCTCGCGTTTTATCTTCTTCTTCTTCACCGGCTTGAGAACCTTGATAACGCATTTCTGGTAGTTCGCAACATTGATGCCTTCGAAGACTTCTGAGTACTTTCCGCGGCCTGACATGTTCAGCTTTTGAGCTCTCTTCCTGGTAAATATGATTGTCTCGCACCTATCTTCCTGACCACCTCGTAGTTTTCCAGCACACCCCACGATATGTTCACGCTGTCATAGTCCCAGTACGCCCTGGGCATCTGCTGGTTGACATCCGCATAGACTCGCGCCATCCTGGCTACAGGCGGCCTCGAGAGGCTGTCGAGGTGCACGACGTCGGTTGAATGGCAGGAATGGGACACGAACAGGATAAGGATACTAAGAAGACACCAGGCAAGGCGGAAGAGAATCGTGAGGCTTGCCGAGGATCTTGCCCCAACGAGCGTACGTGGGAGTGCGGCGACGCTGGTTTCTCCAGCAGCGGGTGAAGTTGATGGGCGCAGTGGAGGGGCATGCGCGCAAGCAAGCGGTAGCGGTAGATCGTCGTCAACCGGGGGCTTCTTGTTTTGGCTCCTGCTCTCGGATGATGCCGCACGTGCTCCGCTGCCTACCGCCAAAATGTTTTATGATTTGCTTCGTGTATTACTCACAACAGCAATGGATGTTCCTTGATACGTCTTCTGTCTCGGTGGCAGGCAGAAGTTGCAATGTTTTACGACCTCAATGTGCCATGGTCAATCAAGGAGCCCGATCTGCAAAGAACACTTGCTTTCCTGTCTGAGTGTGAGTAAAGCAGTCCAAACGATAGCAGCACCCCAGAGATCTCTGCTGATATCGCACAGTAGGGTATGATGTCGTTGCTCTAACGTACACACTATCTGGAAAGCTTCCTGCCGACCTCACGTCGCCCATTCCTACTACCCTCCCCTTTCCGACCCCATCCAAACTCAATGTCCTCCGCCGCTGTACTCTCATACTCTCCGACCCCTCCCAAAACCACCGGATCTCCTCGCTCGCTACCACCTACGACATTCTCGCCATCCGTCCTACGGATGAGAAGACCCTCCAGCAGGCATGCCAGTCCCTGGACTGCGACATCATAAGTCTGGACCTCACGCAGCGCCTTGGTTACCATTTCAAATTCAAAATGCTAAGCCAGGCCATCGAACGGGGAGTGAGATTCGAGATATGCTATGCGCCCGGTGTGACTGCGACAGACAGTGGGGCAAGAAGGAATCTAATCAGCAACGCTACACAGCTTATCCGGGCGACGAGAGGACGGGGACTCGTAATAAGCAGCGAGGCCAAGAAGGCTTTGGGATGTAGAGGACCTTGGGACGTTGTAAATCTAGCAGCTGTGTGGGGGTTGGGACAAGAGAGAGGCCGGGAAGCTGTGTCAAAAGAAGCGAGGAGTGTTGTTGTCACCGCGCAGATCAAAAGGACGAGCTTTAGGGGAGTTGTAGATGTGGTCTATGGGGGAGAGAAGCCTGATTCTACCAAGAAGGAAGCGAGGGTGAAAAACGGGTTGGGAAAGCGGACGGCGGACGCCATAAGTAACGGAACGGACAGTGCTGTTGAAGGGTCCAAGCCAATCTCCAAGAGGCAGAAGAAGAAGCTCGACCATGAGGCGCGAATGGCAGCGAAGAAGGCCTCCACCTCGGAGAGCACCAACTTGCTAGGGACTATGCCTCCACGGGAAGCATCGACGGCTGGATGAGTCGGCTAAGTCGGTGGACTTCAACTGCTATATTGCAGTCAATCTATGGGCTTTGCACAATCACTGAAGCCGAAGACCATCGCTTTCAACACCACGACGTCCGCGCACTATCGATCTGTCGTCTTCACAGCTCGAGCTGCGCTCTCGTATCTGGAACACAACGGGTCATGCTTGGCCAAGTGAAGAGGTGCAACAGTTTCCACCATCGAGGGGTGCTGTGCATAATCAGTCGCACGCATTAAGCCAGCCGCCCTCCGCAGAACCCGGGGCAGCTCACGCTGGCTGTAGAAGGGTGGCTCTACCGGCTGGGATGACCGAGACTGGATGACGAAGCGTAAGAGAATGCGTTGGTGCCACGAAACTCGCAGAACTTGGACAGTTATTGAAAGATGCTCATTTAGCATCTTTTTGTGGAGGGGTTAACTAACTCAGGAAGACAACGGTATAGAAGATAGCTATTAGATGGCAAAGCCTCATCGTGATAAGCGATGACAATCGAGAGCCTGTTGTACTGTCCTCACGTCTCACACCATACCGTAGATGTGACACTTTCCGAGGGACACCACGCACGCGACGTTGCGGCCTTTGGGGGGGAGGCGCAGCCGTCGATGAGCATCGGCTTTCGTTCTTCGTATGTACGAATCTAGTCGGAGTGCAAGATGCCGAGAGTGAAACTGAGGATACTGAGCAGCTCCGTCAACGTCCTCTTTATTTCTGGGCGTCGCATGTGCGGCGGAGCACGTCTCAAGCCTAACAGAGCGCTGTCCTACTCCCTGAAGCCGCCGTAACGGCGAAGGTTGCATAAAGAAGTTCTCGCAAGGAAGTCCATTTTAGGTGTAAGGCTGACGATAGAGTTTAGGTCTTGAGCTTGTTGAGCCCTGCATCTCGAGATCAACATCAACATCGTCATTCCGCCTGTATAGCTGCCGACGACCCTTCATTGATTGGATCGCACTTCGGGGTTCTATCGCTGCGATTCAAAGGATTCGAAGCCGCAAGTGCGTTAGGGGAAGATTGTGAGGTATATAGTCTCAGGTGGGCTGCGAGTCCAGACATCACTCTGCTGAACAGATCATTGACCGACACGGACTTTCTACGACGCCAGAGTGTCTTGTGTTCCTCGAACATGGCGGAAGTACGTGTACTGAGAAGGGCGACAACTGGAGCGGCTACGCCACGTACTTGCATCGGACGAGCATTCTCATACCATTTCCACCACTGCTCTACGCACGTATGCCGGTGTTTCTGAAGAGGACTCTGTTCCTTGAGTTCCCTATGTATGTGTTCGATCCAGCCAAGCATGCGGATCAGGGCAAGGTGCAGCAGTCGCAGGCTGAGGAGGGGAGGGGCGGAGTGAGCGGTGGTGTCAGGGGGAGTGGGGATCACCTGGGGGGTGAAGAAGAGAATAGTCCCACTTCTATGATCTAGTCTCGTTGCTCCAACTGGTAAAAATGGTATCTCCATGACACCCACTGAACATCCTGACGAGGGTCGCTGATTGAGAATGTGTCAAGGGGGGTCATTTTCGGATCTTTCTTCTTCCCTTTAATAATTAGTTTGTCCAGTGATTGCCAGGTGAGATATAGAGGGCTTGTATGAGAAGAAGAGAGGTCTGATGAAGTATTCACAGGCGAGATGGTAGTAGATCAACTACATTAGGCTCAAGCAATACTTCGTCATTGAGGGTTAGGGTTAGGGTCCATTGAAAAGCTATGATACCGTATCATAGCGTACCGTACCTTAGCTTAAGTTAACTACACACATCTCTTATGTCGCCCTCTTGACTCTCGGCAAGAAACGTAAGAGGTTGTCCATGGCAAAAGTAGTCTGTCCTCTGCCTGCGGTGGAGGAGAGTTTATCTCCATATTTGTGCAGTAGAGCAGAAACTCTACGCATCCGACAAACACTGACAGAGCACCTACGAAGCGAACTTGACACCCCAGACAATTCACATTTCCATCTTACTCTTTCATGTCCTTCAACTTCAGTCAAGGTTGACGACGTATCTCCTGAGTTTACCGGGTTACGAAGATCCTATCTTCGAGCTTTGCAAGGTCACTTTGCTGCACAGAAAAAGTTCAATGAGCTTAAAGCGGAGCTCGAAGAGTTGCACAAAAGCAACGCCGACGTCGATGCTGTCTCAACCGAAGGTGTGCCAGATGATGATGCTACAAAACATTACCTCTCTCTTTGCCGACAACGCCGGCAGTACGAGAAGCTTTGCACCATACAGGGCGCGTTGTCCCAGATAAGTAACATCCAACCGCGTCATGCTCTCATGCATGTCAAAGACATCATCCATGGAGAGCTCGGAGATCCGCCAGAAGTGCCGGCTGCCATCTTTGATTCGCAACCACAAGAAGACGGTGTCCAGGACCTTACCTTTCGGCTGCAAAAAGCAGTTCTCGAGGCCAAGCACGCCTTAGACCCTTCCAATAGCTCTGATATAGCAAGGACGACGTACTGCGACCGTACGAATCTGCCAGCCGCTACAACGGAGGTGTTCGCTCTCCGAAGGGCTCGCGACGAGTTGGTCAGTTGGATCGAGGGAGAATTGATCAAGCTTTCTGGGGGACCTGTCGGACGGCCGGAATCCGAGGACCACCGACCAAGCAACGAATTGGGTAGAGATGCGTGTAAAACAGCAGACCTTGACGACATCTGGAAACTTTATCAAAGA
>NAJN01001400.1:0-11547 GCA_005059845.1 Cryomyces minteri
GCAGCTCGGGTGCCACCCGCTCCGTCACCCAGGCCCGCGTGAGCGCGTGCAGGTCCTGCGTCCGGGCGGCGATGCTGGGCGTCGAGACGGAGCCGAGGATGTCGGATATCGAGTCCATTGCGTGTATGTCCCGGGGGGGGAGGGATTGAGGGTCAGGGCGGTTTGGGTGGGAGTGGCTTCATGGGGTGCCGTTGTTGTTGTCGTGGTTCTTGGAGAAGGTCAAAGTGGGGTGGGAGGAAGCGGTGGTGGTGGGATGCGTAGGGCTGGAATCTATATACAGCAGGGGTGAGTTGAACCCCTTTCCAGGAACTCGGTTCGAAAGTCAAAGTTGTGATTCACGTTAGTCGAGACAACTCGAGATAGCTGGTCTTAGGTGCGCCAACGTGCGTGCGATTACTTTAGATATTATCGTATTTCAGTATGACCTGCCAGCCCCTCCTTGGCTTCAAGAGCAGACCACAAGCTCAGTATGCAATCCGGCCCCCACAAGCTCTCCTCCCCACTACTCTGCTGTGCTGACCTGCCACTGGGTATTGACTCTCTCAGACGCGAGGATCTTGAGCACACGCCGACCCTGTTCAGCTTCTGCTCGGACTTGCGCGCAAACTTATGAACCCGCGACGTCGCATTGGCCTGACCCCAGTCACGAGCCTTCCAAGACATCTCGTCTTCATCGGACTGGTTGTGTGCGCCTTCCTCGCCCAGCCGAGTTCAGGCTGCGAGCACCGCGCGCAAGGTTGGAGCCCGAAATTCAGGCCTGCGCGGTGTTGCTAGGGAACTGTCGCCTGTCCACACTGCCAAGCAGGGCCATAACGGAGCGAAGAGATAGCCCTCAGCTCTCGAAAAAAGACTGAGCGGTGGGAAGGCTCGTTCGGTTCGCCTGACGAAGATCTTCGCACACGGGGGAGGGTCCTCCCACTTCATGGAAAGTGATCTGGACGCTTCTCGAAAGCGGACTGTCTGGAAAGCAGATTGTACGCTGTCTGTTGATCGTTCACTCCGACAAACGGATCCGTATCGTGAGTACGACCTGTGCCACGATCTACGCGGCTCGCAGGCGTGTGGAGGCGTAGGTGGGGTCGTCCAGTGGACTTTCAGCCCACTGTTCGGGGGGTTCAATGATTGCGAGATATGGAGGCCATGACAAAGTGCGCCGGCGTAGGAGATGATGCGTCCCTTCACCGCAGAGCCTCGCGACCGGATCCTCGGTGTACCGTTGGGCTGTTTGCGTAGTCGAGACTCGCAGTAATTAAAACATACAAATATGGGAAGATGGCCAGGAATGGTGTAACGGCGGTGCGAGAGTTTCCAGTACTCTCTACTACTCGCACGTATTCCGCTATTGGCTTCTCCCCGATTCACAAAGCGGGTTCTCCTTTGAAGCACCCACTATCCAAGACGACCTGCCACTACTGGGAGTGCTGCTGACAGGACTGAAGTTGACCGTCCCTCGAAGGTAGTCCATGATCTGTTGTTCGTAGAGTCGTTGGAGACACTCGTCGGACTGCTTCGCGCGCAGCTGTCGCAGAGACTGGCCTTGCGGTGGAGACTTCCGGCGCAGAGTCGGCGACGGTGGCTGTGATGGACTACTAGCTACTGGGCTGAAGTCGGACACTGCAGAAATGAATGATTCTGCAGAATTGGAGGACGACAACGTTGCAGACGACGACGCTGTCGATAGTGCTGAGAGTGACCGATTGCGTTCGTTTGTTGGACGTCGCCAGATCAGCTTGAATGGCGACAGAGAGAATCTGGATGACGAGGTGACCGGCGATGCGAGAGGAGCCGGTGTCGGAGTGTCCGCCATGAAGGCGCGGAAAGACCTCGGAGGCGAGGTAGGTGTAGTCGACATTACGGAAGGTCAAGGAGGTTCAGTCCACGGCAGCGGGTATTATGTTTCGAAGACCACAAGAAGTGTTTGACTCGGACTTGAAGTTGCAAGGGAAGACGGAACGCAACAACTCGCAGGCAGAGAGTGAAACAGCAGGCAAAGAGGCGACGGTGGGTAACGTACACAGCAGTGGACACCCGTGTGGGGGGTGTCAGCTATATCTCCATACCATCGTCAGTATACTCTACTCCACCAGCGCTGAGACAAACTCTGCTGCTGCATGTCAGCGCTCCCCGGTCCAAGCCTTAGCGGTAAGGATTATCCGACGGGCGTTGAAGCTGAAGGCTGGCGACCAGCCACCAGACGCTCCTTGACATCACGCAAGCCGGTGAATCCCTGACACCCCATACAACCGTGATGTGGAAGGTGTGAGACAAGCAAGCAGGAGAGCTGTGGTCCAGGTAAGCTCGACCGCCCGTCCATGCACTGGGCTCGTGTCGCAGCTGCGCCGGGATGCGCCTAAGCCTGGCGGAGAAGAGCGAACCTGAGCTCATGCCGCTAAACTAACCCTGTCTGCTTCTCCATGGCCCTGACCGCCGGCTGCTCCTGTGCATGAGGCGCTCGCTGTGTTGACTGTGGGGGGGAGTCTGATAGCGACGAGGCCTTGCTGTAAGGTCTGTCTGCATGTATGTTCTCGTGAAGCGAAGGGCTAGCAGTGGAGAACGACTTGATGCAGCACCTTATTGATGCTTGCGCCGTGTCGAGACGGATCGTATACACATGGTTCTGGGTCTGCCAGATGCACGTTCGGGTGTGCAGAGGCGCTGCGGCTCCAAGTCCGGACATCCATGGACGTGGGCAAGGTAGCGGTAGGCCCGCAGCATCCGGAGACAGAGTTGCAAGTGGGATGTTTGCACAAGATCATCGACTGTCTACGAACGACGGGGCTGGCACCGTCAAGGAGGTTGGTGTCGCAACGTGCGTGCCAGCAAGTGAAACAGCAGTCAGATAATGACTGCAAGGGGCCATCACCAATTCGTTAAGTTATAACCCTAGAGTGGTGAATGTGCTGTAGAGACACACCAGATCTGCCCGCGCACCCGCACAGGTTCATGATTCATCTGGAAGCACTGCCAGAGGGGCACCACCCCGAACCGCCGCACGCAACATGCACGAAGCCACACCATCATCAGGACCCCGTCTTCCAACGATCAACCTCCGCAATCACCACTTGAACCAAGACAGTCACGCCGGCTGCGGGCCCTTCGGCGGGTACTTCTTGCCCTCCTTCTCGATCTTGGGCTCGCATGTGCATCTCTCCTCCTCGGGGATCGGGTCCATGACCATGGGAACATGGTTGCCGCATCCCCACCAGGTCGACTTTTCTTTGGGCAAGTCAGCGGATGGTGGGGGAGAGAAGAGAGCATGCACGGGAGGAGTATTGGCCGGCGGCTTACTGCAGGTGTCACAGCTCGATTTCTTGCACATGGCTGCGGTGGATTGGGAACAGGGGTTTGCGGTGTAGGGCTGAGCGCCTTTGCTTGTTCTGGGCTTGATCTCGTGGTGTTGGGTTCGTGTTGTGTGGAGGACTGGGCTGGGAGCTGAGGAGGAGAGGTGAGCAGTTGGCTTAGAAGAGACGGGGAGCCCCGGCATTCGTCCGGCTACCGATGCGAGCCGGACAGGGGTTGTCGCGCGATGGAACAAGGTAGGTCTGGAAGGAGGTGAAAGAGGAATCGATCTCATGTGCACACTGAGGAATGACCAAACATGTCCGGAGGGCAATCTACGATCCGCTGTGAAAATAGATTGGTGTCCTTCAAGGAGCATCTTCATATCCTCCATTTGTAGTTCTCTCCTGTCCTCTATACTCTATAGCCAGCAGTGGTCTAGCATGCCGTGTCAGTCGAAAATGATCTTCGTAGCTTTCTTCATAGGTGCATCTCCAGTGTCCTTGTAAAACGCTCCGTAGGCCTCGTGACCCTTCTTCTTCACCGTGGTACCAAACTTCATCAGCTCTTCGGGCACCGGCTGGTTTGCTGCTTTCAACACATTGACCAAACCACCAGAGAGGGCCTTGTCATGCTCCGTGAAGAGCGTGATGGCTTTTCCTTCTTTGCCTGCTCTTCCTGTTCTGTGTGGTGTCAGCCAGTGGGCGAGATTGCAGGAGGGAAAAGAACGAATACTCACCGCCCAATGCGATGTACGTAGTCTTCCACAGTCAACGGGAAGGTCACGTTGATGACCATCTTCACGGCTGGAATGTCCAGGCCTCTCGCAGCTACATCTGTAGCCACAAGCAGTGGTACCTTGCCTTGCTTGAACGCATCCAGACTTGCTGTCCGCTGCTGTTGGCTTAGGTCGCCATGGATGCCAGCTACCTTCAGACCCTTCATGCGGAGGAAGTTCTCTATCCTTGTCGCCTCTTTCTTGTATAGACAGAACACCAAAATCCGGTCATCTCTGTCTTTTCCGCTCTGATGTTGTTTCAGTAACTGCAGAAGCCGCTGCTCCTTGCCTCTGGGATCTACGACTTCCACTGTCTGGGTTATGCGTGTGTTTGCGCGCAGCTCGCCCGTCGGATTATCTCCAATAGCGATCTTGACGGGGTTCGTCATGAACGTCGCCGCCAGCTCTCGGACTGACTGCGGCCATGTAGCGGTGAACATGAGAGTCTGCCTGTTCGGTGTAGCCTGGGTCGTATTGATGATTTTGCGAATCTCCTCCTCGAACCCCTTGTCGAGCATTCTGTCTGCCTCATCGAGCACTACATAACCAACATTGCTGAGGTCGGCTGAATTCTCGTTGATAAGGTCGTTGAGTCGTCCAGGCGTAGCCACGACGATGCTAGCAGTCTTGAGAGCAGCTCGCTGCTCGTCTTTCGGCACACCACCGTATACACATACGACTCCCAGTCCCGCTGGCGTCGCAAGCTTCACCAACTGCTCGTAAATCTGCATCGCAAGCTCTCGGGTTGGCGAAACCATGCACGCTCTGACGCCCTTGCGCTGCTGGCTCTTCGGCAGTGATGTGATGTGTTTGATACAGGGTACTCCAAAAGCTAACGTCTTTCCTGACCCAGTCTCTGCAACACCAATCACATCCCTGCCTGCTAGCACAGGTGGCCACGCTGCTGCCTGTATAGGTGTTGGGGTTGTGAATGAGGCGAAAGGAGCTCGCTGAGCTGGGTCTTTGATGGGGAGGTAGGAAAAGTTGGTGATTGGACGGTGAGTTGGGGCGGTTGACAGCGGGTCAGTGATCGTGATGAAGTATTGGGACAAGAATGAATCAATCTCGGCTTGAGGCAAAGCACTCAAAGCAGGATCCTCGTGGTAGGCCGACGTGGTGGATGCAGTGGCAGACTCAGGGTCTGGAGTTGGCTCCAGTGATTGCACCTTTGACGACGCCATGAAAGTGCCGTCCGTTGTAGTTCCATCAAGGGGAGTAGAGGGACCGTCTGTGGAATTTCTGGTCCTCGCAGCTTTCTTCGCAGCCTTCAATTTGATCTTTTCCGCCTTGCGTGCAGCTTTGATAGCAGCATTGTCCCCTTCCTTCGGCATGTCAGTCTCCCCACTCGACGTGGTTGTCACCTCTTCTTGCGCAATCGCAGCTTCTCGTGCTTCCTTCTTCGCACGCTTCAACGCTTTGCGCTCTGCCTTAGCTGCTTTGACGGCAGCCACATTCGCGCTCTCACTGTCATCTGTTGTTCCCGAAACCTGCGGCGTATCTGTTCCTGACGTAGCCTCCAAGTTCTTGCGCTTTTTGTCCTTCTTCGACATCTTCTCTCCATTTTCTAAGACGCTTTCGCCATTGCTTTTTGCGCTTTTGTCTTTCCTGCTCTTCTTGCTGATCGGCACGTCGCCGTCGATGGCTGCAACACCGTTCTCGGTTATTGTCTCCTCATGTAATCTCTTTGCCATCGTTGGATAATGTCGATTGAGGATTGTGGTCGAATCAAAAAATTCCAATACAGTTGTCGGCCTCGGCAACACCAAACGCCGTCACCTTCTGATTTGCTACGGGCTTCAAACATCGAGCGCACTTCACACGATATCCCCCTAACATTACACGGTTATGGAGTCAGGTTCTCATTTCTCATTCGAAGCAGCCATCGCAGTCACGTATACTAACTAACCCAATAACAACAGAGGGGAAATGCTGGAAAAATCTTTTAGAGGAAGTCAGAATCTAAGAAAGAATGGGAAGCTTGTGTCGGGCACGTCAAGAGAATGCTTGAAGTTTTTTAGATAGTATATATGGAACTCGTACCGATCCAGTGTCCGCCTTCGTTATCAGATGTATTGCGCTTCCAGTATCTACCAGGCCTAGGGTCCGGTGCAAGATCACGCCAGGCATTGCTCCTGTCCGGTGTTCTCTGTATGCACCTACTGAGGCCGATACAGAAACTCGTCAGAGTTCTCGGAGGCGGGTCGATCGCGGAAAGATAGCACTTCAAAGAGTATCGAATCCTAGTGCTATACTCAGTTGCAAGGTTTGCATGAGAAATGTATGAGTGAACCCATACTGACTATACTACGAGACCTCATCTATTGGACTGAGTCACAGAGATCGCTTAAAATACAAGATTGTCTAGTGACAACCAAGGAGCCGCCTCGCAATGGGACACGGAACCGTCGCCACGCTTCCAACCTATTCGAAGTGAACGGTACACTCCTGAAAGCCAGCGATACTCATTATCGTCGGTCCGGTATAAGCTCGTAATCCCCTTCCGAAGGGACGAAGAACGCTGCAGACACTATACCCACCGCGTCGAGTACCAAAAGTGACCAGCTGACCGTACACAAGATCCAGCTAGTGTCGAGCCGCCAGCCGGGGAAGAAGCGGTCGTCGTGATTGTAAAGATACGCCTGTACCATCCCCACATCAGTCGAGTTCCCGTAATGTGCCGCCACTGCACCTTGCCCTCCTAAACTTGATATGGGGAGGCAACTCACCACGATACCCATACCCGCCACCTCCGCCAATCCAACCAATCCCAACAGTGGCCCCAGAACCTTCCAGCCCGTCGCGCGCTTCTGTTGTCCCCCGAACAATATCACGGCAAACGCGACGAGCGTAGCGAACTCGATGACGGCGGAGAAGTTCATGAGGAAGCCGACAGAGCGCCAGAGCGAGCAGAAGGCGCGGCCGGGCCCGTGGCAGTCTTCGTACTGCGGAAAGTGGTCGCAGGTGCCTGTTAGGGAGGAGCAGCGGCGGTGGAGGCCGTAGGTGTAGCGGATTGTGGTGCCGGTGGACTTGAGGAATGTTAGCTCAACCCCGTGTATGGTATAATGTGTGACGCTGGGTCCGAAGACCCGTCTACAGGCAGCCTCCCAGCCTGTTGGAAACCGGTGACCGGTTCACAGCTGCTGCTGGCGATTGCGGGCGCGTCGAGATCGAGACACTGGGTGAGCGTACAGTCTTGCTATCCCAGCTAATCCAATCCGGTTTGACAATGGCCGCTATAGTCATCGCCGTAGCTATACACAAGCACATACATTAGCATCCATGACCGATCTAAATGCTGCGATGACTGACCCGCTAGGAATGTCCATAGCCCTACACCATATACGATCCTCCGCGTCATGGCCGCACTTGTGCTCTTCTCTCTGCAAATCCCTGAGTTATAAAGAGCGGGATTGTGGGAGACCGAGCTGCGTATGTTGAAGCAAAAGCTTGCGACGGGTTCTGTGCGCGGTTGAAGGCGGGGGAGGGGGCAGGAGGTGAAAGAAAGCGGTGTGAGGTTGCTGTTGTACTTGCACACTCAGATGAGTGCAGTCTTTCAAGGCGCTCCAAAAGTAGGTTACATGAGAGGCTGTCTGCTACGACGACGTTTGGTATTACAGCGGGCGAGAGTCGACGCCTGGAGTGGTGTGGTATAATAGTCTGATTGGGTCGAGCCTCGTCGACAAACACTTCTTGGACTGACGTACAGGGCTGCACATGGAACACATAAGTATCATCGAGGGCTGTGTAGCAACACTGATTACTGTCATAGCGATTGTCTGTAACACAAGACGACCAGAAGACCTTCGCGATACGAACTATCTGCATTTTCGCTGCGCGGCCAGCCGTTTCGACGTGTCACGACTTTGCGGTTTTATAAACTAGATTGGCACTCAGCCAGCCCCCAGTCTGGCACGATGGCCGAGTGGTCTAAGGCGGTAGTTTTAAGCCCGCGGCTGCTCCCAAGCCAGCCGATGCACATCACTACTAACGAGAGTTGCGTGGGTTCGAACCCCACTCGTGTCAACATTTTTGGCCTTGCTGTGCTGCTCCATCATTTTTGCTGGTCCGGGCTGTTAGCAGGGCGTGTGTACGCCAGGCTGAGGGCTGAGGTGCTGCGGAGGTTGTGTGAGAGGGCGAGTGCAGAGTGCAGCGTTGAGGATCCACTCTCTGAGCACATCACCAGACAGTCGCAGCGGAGCGTTAGGTGCTTGATGCAAAGGAAAGACGCCTGTAGGTAACTCTGAAGGAAACAAAATGCGACGATTGGTCCTCTTCATGTTGTTGGAGCGGCAAGAACCCTGTGGGTAATTTCGTGAACGCGACTCTGTGCCATCAACGCCGCCATAGTGTTCCCCTAGAATGGCACATAAAAGCAACGAGCGAATCATCGTCAATGAGTCTGGAGCCATTCCAGCATCTGCTTGAACGCCTGCTGTTGGGCATCCTTGATCTTCTGCTCTTCGTAGTCCCCGAGAACAGCGAAGCCTAATACCGTCAGTCCATTTTCCCACGAACAGTTGACATGATGCAACTTACCGTGAGGTACGCCAGAGTAGACCTTGATCTCGTGCTCCACCATCTTCGTTTCCAGAGCCTTCTTCCCCTCCTCGCGCACCTCATCCGGAAACAAGGAGTCGCCCTCCACGCAAGCCATACTAACAGGCACCCGGATGGCCTCCATATCTGCCTTCGTGATCATCGTGCCGTGGGCCAGCGCTCCAGCCTTAATCAGTGGGCCCTTCTTGACGACGCCCCGCTCTTCATCGGCGACCTTCTGTCCCCAAGCGACAGTATCTGGCAGCTCGCCGCCGAGCATCATGACGTATTTTGCGCCAAAGCAATAACCTGCCGCATAAACACCATTCCCATTCGCTACGGCATCGGCGAACTCCTCCTTTGCCCCTTCGAGCACTTTGTGCAGTAGAGGGAGCACCTTTTCGGGAGTATGTCGTGCCAGCCACATATCTATCGTAAAAGACTTTGCGACGCTGACAACACCCAGCTTCACTTGTTCGATAAAGGATGGATGTTCTTCGGGGGGTGCATGAGCAGTGTTTGGGGCTGGATCACCTTCGAACCTGCATATAGTCAGTTGGTGCTGCCCGGAAACTGTCTCTGGTGTAGAGTAGACTAACTGATCCGGCATTACTACCAAGAAGCCTTCCGCAGCATACTTATCGGCTTGTAGCTGGTTGTTGGTCGAGTGGATGCCGGTGCCTCCAGTGAGAAGGAGGAGGAGCTTCGAAGGTGCATGGGGATAGTCTGCTGGCTTCGTGATGTAGACCTGGTCGAGAGATATCAGGCATATACTGGAGCACGTGAAGAGGTTTAGCATACATCTACGTCGCTAACCTTTGAGAGCTCCTGCGACGGCTCAGCCTGTGTTCAAGAGAAGCTGGAACATAGTATACCAACACCGGTTGGCTTTTCCCCAGCAGCTGCAGAATAGTCAGAAGGGTGTTGTCGGGGACAAGTTGATATAGCGTACGTGTCGGCCTATCTGTTGTACAGTGCTCCTGTTGTGAGTCAGCTACGTAAACAGCATAAGTTGGTAAAGCAGAAGCATACTCCCATGCTTGCGCCCTGGTCAGCTTTGGTATCTCCAGGAAAGACACTATCCTCAGCGGCATCGCTCTCCGGAGCTTTAGTTGCAACGTCTTCGTCCGCCATGGTGCTGTCTGTAAGATGGAAAGAAAGGTGTGCTGTTCCCAAAGTGTTTCGAACGTTGTCCTCGGACGTTTACTCCCTTACTTCATGTGCCTCGTTGACACCGTTGAAACTGCGGCTGTGCACTACGGGATGACCGTAGGCGGGGTAAGCAAACCGAGCAAACACTTAACGCGCAACGACGCGACTCTCAGATCCGCCACACATCACATCCACATCCACATCCACATCCACATCCACCCGTGGAACAGGACATCACATCAGAGCCGCATCTCGAGCAAACGAAGTACCGGAGTAAACCACCAAACATCGTAATCACATTCGAACAGCGCGCCCCTCATGGCAGGAAATGGAACCCCTCTCGATGCTATCAGCCAGGGAGCCCTCAGGTTCGTCCAGAGGGCCTGCTTCCTTCTGCAGAGACTGACTTGCGCCGCAGGCGCATATTTGACGAAGGCGACAACGCATCCAACGCCGTCCAGAACCCAGTCTTCCAGTGTGTACAGATCAAGCCTATGGCCGGTGCAGTCGGTGGTCCAGAAAGATATCGTGTAGTGTTCAACGATGTCCGCAACTTCATCCAGAGCATGCTGGCAACCCGTTGGTAACCCTCATGTCTCAGAAGAAAGCTCCTTACTTACCTTGAGTTCTAGAGGCGAACTGGGTCGTGCATGACGGGAAGTTGAAGAAGGGCAGCCTCGTCCGGCTCAAGTCCTACCAGTCCAATCAGGTCAAGGGCAAACCGTACGTTCGACATCCAAGGGCGGCCGACTGGTACTGACGTCTGGTAGGATTCTCGTTGTCCTCGATCTCGAAGTGTTGGAACAATATGGCGAGTGTGATAAAATCGGAGAACCAGTGGCTTTGGACGTGATGCCCCCAGCGGAGACTACCAAAGCGCAACCCGGCAGCATCTCAAGTAACGGCTTCTACGGCCAGAAACCAGAACCAAAACAAGAACCGCAATCAACAAACCGCTCATTACCATCGCGCTCGAATGGCGCTAACACTTCCACGTCCTCACATGGCAACATATACCCGATCGAAGCATTGTCTCCGTACGCACACAAATGGACTATCAAGGCACGATGCACGCACAAGGGGGAGATCAAGACATGGCACAACAAGAACGGAGAGGGCAAGCTGTTCAGTGCCAACTTCTTGGACGACAGCGGGGAGATAAGAGCGACAGGTTTCAATGCAGAATGTGATACACTGTACGATGTGCTTCAGGAAGGCGGAGTTTACTACGTCTCAAGTCCTTGCCGGGTGCAAATCGCGAAGAAGCAGTTCTCGAATCTTAAGAATGACTACGAGTTGACATTTGAGAGGGATACTGTGGTCGAGAAGGTTAGCTCTATTAAACCTCTCCATCACTCACTGCACCCGACGGTAGCTGATGTTCCCTAGGCGGAAGACGCAGACAACGTGCCTCAACTCCGCTACAACTTCACCAACATCGGCGACCTACAGTCCATAGAAAAGGACACCACAATCGACACGATTGGCATCCTCAAAGAAGTCGCAGACGTTTCCGAGATTACTTCAAAGACTACCAGCAAACCCTACTCGAAGCGGGAGCTCACTCTCGTCGACAACACCAACTTCTCCGTCCGCCTCACAATATGGGGCAACTCCGCCACAACCTTTGACGTACCCGTCGAGTCCGTCATAGCCTTCAAAGGCCTCAAAGTGTCCGATTTCGGCGGCCGCAGTCTCAGCCTCCTGAGCTCCGGCTCCATGACCGTCGACCCGGACATCGACGAAGCGCACAAGCTGAAAGGCTGGTACGACGCGCAAGGCCGCCAAGACACCTTCACCTC